>QLSR01000049.1:0-20162 GCA_031780015.1 Citrullus colocynthis
CAAGTGATGAACTACGTGACTAAACCAAAGACAGGGTAGAACAAGAAAGAGAAGAGTGGCAGGGCCTCGGCCCATGTCACGAGGCTCGACCTCAACTCTACCAGTATACTCTCAAATGGAGGAAAACCAAGAGGCCCAACTCGAAAAAGAGTGTTTTGGCCCAAAAGGTAGCTCAAAAATCCTAAAGAAATGAGGATTAGGTCAAGAAAAATCTATAAATAGAAGGGAAGTAGGTCAACTCAAATACTAAAACTTCTGATTTGTTACATGGTATTTTCAGCTAACTTAAGCAGCAGTGCTTGTGTGGCAAGTATCATATCAATGTGCAGATCTTTTTTGTTTGACAGGTAGCATTCTTCCTCAAATTACAAATTCACATTTGTTACCACGTGGGGACTAAGTGGGTATTTATCTCGTCTAAATTTGGCATCGATGATATATATTAATCATTTTGACGAGGGAAAGTTAGTTTAAACTTTTAGGGGTTGTTTGTTTCACGAGTATGTTAAATTCCCATGGAGTGAGCATCTGAATTACCGTGTTATTGGAACTTATGCCCTAAAGTCTCTTAGTTAATTAGTTATTTGACATAATAGTATATTATTTTAAATATGCAATAATGAATTATCCACTATGGAAAAATCCAATGCTATTTTATGAGACTTGAACAGTAAGTAGTAGGCATACAAGTGGATTATGTTCAAGTTATAACCTAAAAGGTCTAAAGTATATGGATAGGATTGGGTACCTTATCCTGGTAACATTATGAATACGATCCACTTTGTAAATGTTACAAATATTGCAAGTGTTGCAAACAATTTGATCCATTTCATTCATATAATGACATGTAAGTAGTAGTATCCTATGCAGTAAGTCTGTATAAGACCTGACTACGAAATATGATCTCTTTATGTAATGTCGTTAATTAAAGAGATTTATATTTCAAACGACATGTAACTTGATCTCAATCATGAGTGAGTTATGGACTCCTGCTCATGAGGGTCGTTCTTTGATTTGTATGGGTGAGAGTGACCTTAGTTGCTGACTCAGTAGGCCTACCATTTTGGAAACAACACTGAGTGAGGAGCTAGGAACATAACTTCATAAGATGAAATTCACTCCTTCCTGATTTTAGGGAAAGTAGATAGGTTGTTCTCTTAAGTGCTGACTTTGGGACTTGAACAATGAGGCCTCACCTTCTCACTGGCCTGAGAGGATTAGTGGTACTTAAAGTGCAAAAGGAAATTACTAGTAAAACGGTAATTTGAGATAGGTGTAATTATGAACAAACTATGAAGGTTTGACTTACAAAATATGGTTAATCGATGGACACATAAATATATTGTAGTTCATAAGAGTGCAGCTATGAGTTTTTAGTAGTATGCTTCATAGTTTATTAAGGTTGATTAATATAATTAAAGAGTTTAATTAATTAATTACGTATCATTGGAGCTTATAACTATTGGTTCATTAGGTTCCTCTGCTACCTCATAATGGATTAAACAAGAATATGTAATGTTGAAAGAATTTGAAATGTTGAAATCCTTTTAAGGAAAATATATGTATTAATCATATATGATATGATTGATAAATAATATTGTATGTTGATACATTATAGTACATAGTTAATTATAAATATGATTTATAATTAAAACTATATAATATGAGAGAACAATGCATTTGAATAAAATTTCAATATTAAATTAATATGAAATTGATCGTATTAAAACTATAGGTTAAAATTAACGTGAATGAGATTCATATTAAAACTATAGGTTAAGAGAGAAAGTGTATATTAGAATGTGATTCATATACATTAAATTAAATATATGATTAATTGAATTATATTTACTTAATTAACAGTTAATTAATTTAATTAAATTGAAAATAAAATTAATTAATTAAATTAATTGAATTAAAATTAATTAATTAAATTAATTAATTTAATTAATTGAATTAAAATTAATTAATTAAATTAATTAAATTAATAAATTAATTAAATGTATTTATTTATTAAAAATAACTCCCCTCACATTAAATGTGATGAGATCACTGAGGAGAGACAGTTCTTTGGGAACCAAAGAAACTCTAACAAAAGGAGAAACTCCTTCTTTTACTCACGCTCCCAAAATGTAAATTCTTTCTACTTTTTCCCTTCCTTCTCCAACCGACTCCCACAAGCCATTCTTGTTCCAATAGAATAGCAAAGAAGATCATTGGTGGTGTCTTCCCGAAGAAAACAGTTTGTAGTACACGTTTCTACTAAGCAAAGGACAAAGAATTGAAGAGTGACTTCAAAGGTGATACACGTTTCTCCTTATTATGAACAAAATGCTTAATTTTTTTAAAATTAATTTTGCAAATTTTTCCTCCCAATTCGAAAACAAAAGTGATCACACGCTTCTGCAATGTGATTCAAACCCTTCACATGTTTGTTTTGAGGTATTGTAAGATGCCCTGACATCTAAAGATTCCTAGACATCCTAGGATGCTCTTACGGAGGGCATCTCAAGAGTTTTGGATACCTTTTTGAAACATGAATTTTTCAAATTTCCGAGTTGAGGGCATCTTTTTTTTCTTTTTTTCATATATATATATATTATCAACTATATATATCATTTGTTTGGTTATATCGTAATTCTTTTTTGCAAGATATTCAAATTTAGATTTATATTAACATTTATTTTATAAAAAAAATCTTAAACTATGATATATTATATTGTTGAGAAAAATAACATATAAAAAATAATAAAATTGTATTAATTTAAAATTTTTAAATGGATAAAAACAAATATGTTGTATAAGTTCAAATTTTATCAAATTAATTACAAATTAATAAATAGTTATAAGAGCATTCTTGGAGCATTATGTACATTTAAAACATTCCCAAGTAAAATTCCTATGAAACAAACATAATTATCAAAATATTTTCAGATAATTGCAAAAATATTCTTACAAAACAAACATTATACTCTAAATATGTCGAATATCTATAATGGTGTATATCTATAATTTTGGAGAGATTTGAGTTATCAACCTACCAAAAAAACAGCCACTAAATCTTATTTTGAGCTGGTACTATATACAACTTAATTACTAATATTTATAACTATTTCCTCTCTTTTCGAATTTTTAAAAATTTTAATATAATTTTCCTCTTAATTCTTTCTTCAAATAAAATTTCAGATTTGCCTTTGAGAACACGATACAAGCACATGGAAACATTAAATATGTAAACATTTAATTAATATAAGATATCATATTATGAATAACATAGAAACATTATTAATACTTGAACATTGAAATTATGATTTTTATACTTTAGATATCCAGCTTTATAGGAAATAGTGATGCAAAAAATGAAGAATAAATTCCACATAAACAAAATAATTCCATTTACATAGTTTTTGAACAGTTGTTATCAACCTTAGATTGAATTATCATATTTTTCTAGGTAGGAAATCATTTTGTACCCACGGATTTGAATATCTGAGACATTTTGATCAAGAGTGCACATTTTATACTACTTGAGTTCAACATACTTTGATTTTGCTGTTAGCTCTAACTAATATATTTGTGGCTAGATTTGGACATTTTGGTCGTTGAATTTTGACTATTTAATCGGCCGAGATAATTTTTTTAGTTTTATTATTTGGTTCTAAAAAAAGAAGGTTAATTTCATTGCGAATATAAGTTTATGAACTAAAAAGACAAAATTAAAATTGGCTCATGCAAAAACAATTTTTTTTCATCAAAATATTTTAATGATGTAACATCTTATTAAAATTGGCTCACGCAAAAACAAATTTTTTCATTAAAATATTTTAATGATGTAACATCTTATCTATGTTAAAAGTTCACGAAACGAATAAAATTTCAAATAAAGAACACAAAAACTCAAATAAAAAGAATGAAAGAAAAGTTGATTTAAATATTTGAAATGTATAGAATTTTAAAATGTCATACATGATCACATTGTAACACCTAGAGCAAGGGAAATAAATGATGCCATTTCTATGTGTGTGAAACTATTTAGATATCTTTGTCTTGAAGAAATCTTTTTTATGGGTGTCTAAATTTGGGCTTTGAGATTCTTGAGCATATGAGAAGAGGCATCATCACATGTCAATAGTAGTCTTCCATATGAGATGTTTCTGACCAACACAAATATATAAATTGAATCTTTTTAGGAATATTTGGGGGGGGAAATACCTAAAGTCAAATAATAACGAATTTGGATGATTATGAATTTAGTTTGAAAATTTTGTAAGTTATATCATTTTTTATGCTTGAAATTTGTTTCTAAAACAACTTTGTCACATGACTGCTTAACCTGAGTCAAGTATGCTTGTTATTAAGAGTGTTGAAATAACATTTTTTTTTTTGGTACAATTAGAGGTGAAGAGATTCGAACCACAAATTTTGTGGTCATTAATACTCTCGTATGCCACTTGAACTATGTTCACTCTCATAATTAAAATAACACTTTGAAAAAACTCAACCAACCCAATTTAATATTTGACTTAGACTTTGGTATATATCAACTTGTTTGGTTAGTTTGAGTTTAAGTAAGTTATGCTATGGGTAGGGTTAGATGAGTTCATAAATTATTTTAAAAGTTAATTTGGGAGGAAATGAAGTTACTACAATTATTTGTGAATATAAGAGCCTCTGTTTATTTCATTTAGCATAAATTATAAAAATAAAAAATACTTCCCAATTTTGTCATTTATTTAAAAAATATATTTTTACTTTTAAAAGTTCAATATTACTTTTTATCTTTAAAATAGGAATTCTTTAAAATTCGGATGAAAATAAGGATTTGAAATGATGTAGAAGTAATCTAGAATGATTCGTCAATGCTAGATTTCTGCCTCATCATTTTAAGTCTTAATTTTTATTTTCAATTCTAAAGAAGTTCTAGTTTAATCGTAGTTTTAAAACATATATAAACCGTCACTGATAAACTTTAATTGTAAAAGAATAGATATATTTTTTAAAAAACGGGAGTATTTTATATATATATATATATACCCTATCACCAACTCTTAGATTTTCTAGAAGACAATTGGTTGGAATACTTGGAGTCAGTGTTTTTAAAACAAAAGGGTGATCTTAGATTCACTTGTTAATTCATAATGTGTGAAAGTAGATCAACAAATTCTTTAAAATATTTTCATTTTTCTTTAACAATGTTTAATAATTAACAAAAGAAAAAGAAAAAGAACAAATAGAAAATCAACCCAGAATAAAATTACATGATTAGATTAGACTAAAGACCCAATTTATAATAGAATCCAAAATACAATTTTCCAATCCATCCCCATGAGCTCAATTTGTGTAGAAATGAATAATATTTACCCACCCAAAACATATTTCACCAAGAATTTCCAAATTGATTGCCAATAAGCTTGGAATTACATATAACTCTCAAGGATATCTAACAAATTTTCAATTCTGTACACACCAGACTAGACATACTCTAACAATAAGAGAGAAGAATTCCTCCCTTTTCCTGATGAAATTACATGAGAAATCAAGTGGATGAGATGATACCATCATCATCATCATCCCAGAATGAATATTCACACACATACAGGGGAAGGGGGTATTATATATGAGGAGTCAATGATAATGCAAAACAAAACAAAAAGCCATTGCTTTTACGCACTAAATAACAGTTCTCCCAACTGTTGTTCCCATATTCCAACCCCTCTCCTTTTCCCTCTTACTTTGAGTTTCTTTAGTTACTCTCTTACCATTCCCTAACAACACCCTGTGCGCTGCCAACCTTCCTCGGCCTCCGATGGAGACCCTGACTTTCTCCATCCCTAGATTGATACCACCTCGTCTCATATGTTGTTGCATTGGAGACTTCATTTGTATCTTCTTTTGAAGGCTTCGTCTCAACATGTTGCTCAACTTTTTACCTCCATATTTTATCTCTTTAGGACTGTCGCATTGTGCCTGTTCAGGTAAGCAGTTATGGTCATCTGATTCGTCACCTTCGTCTATCTTGTCAGCTTGACATGGTGCCAATGACAACATGGGTGATGGGAGATGAGTAGAGCTTGGTATATTTCGTAGAGGGACTAGGGAGTTTCTCCTAGGAGCAAGGGCCATCGGTACACGTCGGGCCATTGTGCAAATGGACGCTCTTCCTGTCCTCTTTGGTGGCAGCACAAAAGATCGTTCAACCATCTCTGGATTGTTCTCCTTCTCTGTGGAATCAGTGTACTTGATGGCACCATCTACTGGAGGAAAGGGAAATGACGGTTTGAAGCCGTTGTTTTCGGTTAGTGGGCGACTGAGATTTATTTGATCCTTTCCAAGTATGCTGTTGAATGATCCATGGAGATTTTTTTGACCTCCAAATGGTCTACTAGCAAGTTGAGGCCTCACTGGTGCAGGCTTGTGGTCTTCCGATTCGGTTTTCATTTGTTGCTCTGCTATTTTGGTGTCAACATGCTGACGTGCTAGCTTTCTTTCAACAAGAAGTTGAGCTTCAAGTTCTTTGACCTGTAATGTGCACAAAAAATCATCACAAGAATCTTTTCTGGTTGTTGTAATTGCCTATTCAGTCAATGTGAAATTTCTTTTACCTTGTCTTGTAGATTTTTGTTTTTTTGATCTTTTTCCTTCATCTTCAAGTCTAATCCATGAATTGTTTCTTCCATTTTTCTGATCTGTAGATCTTTACTCTTCATATCCTGCTTTGTTTTCTCAGTCTAACACAAGCAAAGATCGAACCATATTGAGAATATAATAGACGAACACATACAATGGCAGAACACTCTTTAAAAACAAGAAACCAAACAGGAGATTGAAGCTTGTACCATCTGTTTGCATTTAAGGAATTCAGACATATCAAGCTGTCTCTTTGCAGGACCCAACTCGATTCCTCTTACTCTGCTTGCAAAGTTCAATGAGCAAAGAGTCTCATTCAAGTCATTTTCGTTGGGACTGATCTGTACGAACATGAGTGTCTTCGAATCTCCCCCTAACAATAGGAATTCCATTTGTCAGTAAAGCAACACAGAAGCAATGTGTTAATGTAATCTAGAACAGAAGGTGTATACTACCTAGTGAATCTTGAAGCAAGTGAGTGAGCTTGGAGTTCCTGCCAAGAGTCAAGAACAAAGGAAGACAGGGCAGTGGTTATTTGCAAGTCACGATATAGCATAACAGCAAAATAGTCCAAATCTTACTTACCTGAAAGGTACATGAGGGCTTTTTGTTGCAAGAGCAGATATTACATCACCAAGTGCAGAAAGAGATCTGTTAATATTTTGTGTTTCCTTGAGTCGTTCTCCCTGTACTTCTACTTTAGCAATCCGCTCGCTACCTGCCAAGTCCACCAACCAGAGTTTGCTGCTAGTGCATTCCCCATTAAGCAAATTCTCCCCCTTCACCATCACACAATGTATGCTGTTCGGGAAACAACCAAAATTACCAATTATTATTCAGCATGATAAAATCCTTTTACTAAGTAAACCAAATGTAAAAAGAGATAGGCAAGACCAGTGGGATCGGCTGCTGTGCTCATTACAATTGGTTGAACCAACAGCTCTTGCGTTACTGCCCGTTTGTAAAACTTCCCAAACTTCATTCATGTTGTCGACAGGGGCCTCAACCATGCCAGGAACATGATGTATTCCTTCACTGATTTGTCTTACTTCGAGCCTGAAATAATTTACCAAAGTGAGAATTTTCAGTATGAGACATAGTAACATCAAACTTACCCATCCTTTAACTGATAATCAACAATTATCATAGGACAGATACAATAGGAAGGCCAAAAAACAAAAATTATTTGCACAATGAATCAAGAACTTTTCACTGCACTTGTACTGAAAATCGACAGCATATAAGAGTCGGTTAGAAGAAGAATTATTTGCAACAGACTTGTCAATGGTGCCTAACAGCGTTGACATCTTTTCTCATGTTTTTATGTGTACGCAAAGAATAAAATTTGAGGAAATGGCTAATCGCAGCCTTACCTTTTTGCACTGTTCCCTGACTGAGATCCTGAGACTAGCAAGTCTCGTATTTGTTCATTATACACTTCCAAGACACTAACAGATACTTTATATCGATGTAGCTTCTGCCGTTCCTTTGTTAGGCGAAACAACTCCTCAAGAATCCTATAATTGACTCCACGAGCTCCTTCAGTGCCCTCCATTGTAAAAGTTTTTCCAGTTCCGGTTTGGCCATATGCAAATATGCAAACATTGTACCCATCTAGAACTGAAGCCGCAAATGGCGCAGTATCTTCAAAGACATCTCCTACAAATGGATGTACACGAATAATCAGTATGCTATCGTACATCACATCTTATACACTACAAAACTCCAACTCATTACCTTGATTTGCCTGAGGACCAAATACAGCATCAAATTTAAAGATCCTTCTGGGAGCCCCATTTGACTTAACAATCAACTCGCCATCTTTGGCCGATTCAAAATCAACAACCATTGGAGCTCCAGATGCAATTTCTTCTGTATTCAAGGGCCTACACCGACAAAAGACCCTAATGTTTCCTGCAATGAAGAGTATGTCACCACTAACCGCTTTCAGTTTCTCTAAGTGGGTCATACCTTTTGAAATCAGAACACTACAATAAAGCTAGCTGACCTTTCAACTCCAACATCTTATTGTAGAGTTCTTTCCGTTCCTTAGCTCCTTCAACAAATTTAGTCTTCAAGTTTTCTTGCAAATGTAGTTGCTGTTTAACTATCAAAGATTCAAAAGCAGAGGGAAAAACCAGTAGATTCAGATGGTTAATTAGCAATGTATTCTATTCATAGAATTAACGTTAAGTAAGAAAGTTGGCATGCTAGCTTACATGCTGTCTGAATTTTAGAAGTCATTTCATTCATATCCACAAAGCAGTTCTTGAATGCAAGCGCCTCCTCCGATAGTTTGATGTTTTCCATTTTCATAATCTGATAGATGAAACTGCTCAATAACTCATTCTTACTTTTCACGTACGTTGATATGTTGAATGTGTACTTTACTGCGTACCTTTACTTTTCTGGTAAGGTCCCTCAATGAAGAAAACCATTTGCTCTTCTCTTTCACCTGTCCCTCAATGGCAAAAGCTGCAAAGGGATTAAAGGGAACAAAAAACATCAAAGGGTCATCTAACAAATAGTAAAGTAGAAAGAAGCTACAAAAGACGGTGTCTATTACCTAGAGATCCAACATGCATTGACTTGCGCATGAGCTCATTTTGCAGGTCATTTAGAGACTTCCAAGCTTCTTGACATTCTCTACCCTTTTGATTGTTTTCCTTTCTAAGTTCCTCCATATCTTTCTTTGCTGCTGCTAGCTCATTCTTCATGAGCTCAAAATCCTTTTGGAGCTCTATGTACTTCTCTTCCACTATCAAGTCACTACCATCCTACAAAACATCACAATGCAATAATTTTTAAAGAATGCCCACAACAAGTATTAATCCTAATTTCCTAAATATGATCAAATTTATAAGAAGGTTTACTTTGGACATCTCTGAGTTTTCTAGTTGAGAAGATCCCACATTTTCGACCAGTTCAACTTCTTTAATATCTGACATGAAAATTCCATTATCATAAGATGATAAGTACTAGAATTTGAACAAATAAGAACCATCAGAAATATAATGCTTAGTTTAACTCACTTGAAGGAAGATCTTTCCTCACAGAAATACCACAAACAATTGGCCTCCCCATCAGTCCTTCAAATCTAACGGTTAAATCTTTTACATCTACAGAAGTTTTAAGGTCAGATACAATGAGAGGCTTATTCCCACCAACACGAGCATATATATCCAGGCCAGAAACAACCTACAACCAAACCAACAACATATCGATCGAAATTTCTTAAGATTATGACCAGAAAATGATTTAACGATCGGGAAAAGGTGCTGACCTTCTGGTCTTGCAAATAGACATCGAACACCCTCATACCAGGAGGGCCATTGGTAAATACAATTTCAGCAAAATGCAGGTCAACAACATAATTCCCAGGTTCCAATGATGAGAAATTGTAATAAAAGTTCCCGTAACGAGCCGTTTGGTATAGAGGATGTTCAATTTCATCGGACCTAATGGTATCACCACCGTTGTAGCAATTGTCTTCCACATAGTTCATACCATCCAAAGTGACAGCATCATTTGAGGAACCTGCATTGATACTAACAGCTTGAAAGAGTTCTTCAGATTGCAGAGAAGTCGTAGCTGGAGGAGGAGCCAACTCAAAGGAAGATCCTGGAGACAGTTCTTCCTCGTAGGTTTCACACAACTTGGAAAATCTAACAGATGGGGTCCTCTGATTGTAGTTAACCTCAATTCCAGAAAAGCTATTTTCGAAGGAAAGCTCCATGGAAGATTCCATAGGTTTACAACCCTTGATATGCCAGAATTCTGGTGAATCACAGTAGTTGTCTACTGGAATATCAGGAGAACCAGCACAGATAACTAGATCAGGAGAAGTCAAGGTAAATTCCGGAATGGATACCCCTGCAACTCATAATGACTCAAGATTAGACCAAAAATTAGGGCTTCATCATCACTTCAACTGTATGAAAATTGGGTCATAAAAATTAGGATATTAAGAATGTGGAAATCAGAAGAAAAGTCTCGATTCACAAACGTCAGTAAAGAACCCAGTAAGCCACCATAAATTTTCAATCAATCACACTATTCTGAAAACTCAATCTCACTAACAACAAGCCAATCTCATCTAAACAGCAAGAAAAAGATCACAAACAAAAGCATCGAACAGCCTTACCTTCACCCGGGCCGGAACAGGAATCTTGTTCTTGCATCGCAACCAAAGTCTGTAGGAGGCGAAATAATTTCTTGAAAAAGGAAACAGGGGAAGGAACAAGACAAGAAAGAAATCAATCGCTAGAAATGGCAATCTAATTAATGGGTCAGAAATGTGTATGCGGTATGAAATGAAGGTAAGCAAATACAATGTTGAAATCTTGTAGGGAGAGAGAAATGGCAATCAGAAGAAGGAAGTGGAGGAAGGGATTCAAATGGCGGAAGCGGGAAGTAAGGGAAATTTCTGAGAGAAGCAATAATGAGAATCAAAAAAGGTGAAAAGAAAGAATTGTTAATGCTCTCGAATTTGTGATCCTTTTTGGTGAGAGAGAGAGAGAGAGAATGGAAGAAGAGAAGGCGATGATTTTGGTTAAGTTACAAGAGATGAGCAAAAATTTGCGTTACTCTTTCAAGGACATTTAGTCGACCGTTGTGCTTTCTTTTTTGAAATTTGAAATTTGGACCTAATAAAATTTTAAAAGAAAAAGAAAATGAATTTGAAATTTGTTAAACCGGGCAAGGGTTGGACCGGTGGGCGGTGGCTCTTCCTCACATGCGGGGTCATTTTTCCTTTTTAATTTCGGCCTTTTCCTTTTATGGGAGGAAAAAAAATAATAATAATTAATCTATTCCGATTTATTGCAGATGAACAATGAAATTTTGTTATATTTGTAAATATTTTAGTTCCTTTTGCTATATTTGAAGAGAGTCCTATTTATAAACCTAGCCATGTTTTTAAAATTTTAAATATACTAAAAATTTTAAATCTTATTTTTATTTTTTTTTATTATTCTAATTTTACTATCCACAAGTATATATGATACATTTTAATTTGGTATATATATATATATATATATATATATATATATATATTTATTTATTTATTTATTTATTTATTGTTGGTTAGTAAAAATTGATATAGAGGCCAACAATTCTCAATTTTATGTTTTAGTAGATGTGTGAATTATTTTAAAAAATGTTAAATATATCAATTATCTATTTAGATACGAAGTTGAAAAAAAAATGGAATTAATTAGACACCAAATTAGAAGTTGCAAAGTTTTATTAAACCTTAAGTGAAATTAAAAGTTGAAGAAGCTATTAAGTGCTTTTTAAAGTTCAGGGATCTATTGAGGCAAAATTAAAAGTTTAAAACTCACTTTTAAAAGTTTAAAGAGGGAAGATACCTATGTTAAAAAAGAAAAAAAAAATGAATAAATTTAGGCTAATCTCACATGGTGCACTAAAATGTCAATACCTTTTTGTTCAATCAAGAGTGAGGTCCAACTGTTGATATTTAGAATGTTAGTAATTATTATTATTATTATTATTATTATTATTATTATTATTATGCAAATCTTGACTATTAGAATAAGGAAAATGTTAATTAAATGGTCTGATTTTATTGGGATTTTCGTTTCCCTTTTTTGTTGGTCTTTATTACTTTATATTTTTTGGATTCATAAGAAATGAATAGTTACTTCCATTATGTTTACAAGAAAAATAAAAAATAAAAAATAAAAAAAATAAAAAACATTAAAAAGAAAAAAGTGATAAAATGCTACTAGTGTGAGCAAAATATAAAGAATGTATTATAGATATTATATTTGTAAATAAATGTCCATTATGTAGCCAAGCTTAGTTACTAAAGGTTATGTGTCTCCTAAAAACATATCTTTAGCGACCATGAAGCTTCACCACATTATTAAAGAGATGTTTTTTGTGGATATTGTAACACACACATTATTAAAGAGAAAAGATTGGTGAAATTTCAGAAATTTTATGTTCCATAAAATTCTACTTTCTTTATTTTAGTTTATTTTAAGTTTACTTTATTTAATTTAGTTATTTTGATTTTATTTTATTATTTATTATTTCAATATTATAATTTTTTTTATTTTTGTGGTTTCATTTTTCCGTCATTTTTGCTCCTCAATTTTACAACAAAATAGACATTTTAACTTATTTAAAAAGTGCAAAATATTTTATTTACTAATTGAATACTTTTTTTGTTTTCAAATTTATAATTTTTATTAAAAAAAGAGTTCTATTAACACCAACATTTTATTATTGATATATTTGTAATAAATTTCTATAAAATTGAGAATCTCAAAATTGAAAATTTTGTTATCCCTATTTTCTTAAAAAGTTTAATTTTTTTGCCGTTATTATTTACGTTTACAAGCTATCCTTTTGGTCGTTCATAAAATGTGATAGAAAACAAACGCATACCATAATTTAATTATGGTTGAGAAAAATAAATGGTGTTTGTTCCGTAAGTTAGGTAGTGCTTGTGTGGAGGATGTGTTGTCTTTTTTTTTTTTTTTTTTTTTTTTTTTTTTTTGGTAACCCCTAAAATAANACTACAATTTCTTTCATTATTAATATTATTATTTTATTTTTTAAAACTCTAGTTTACTCAACTCCATACTTTAAAAACTGTTTTTTTTTTTTTTTTTTTTTTTTTTTTTTGTTCGGTAACCCCTAACATAATGAGGCCTATATCTACACAGCCATGGCAAAATTCATAATACTAACTTTTTCTCATATGATTTTTTAAAAAAGGAATATTGTTCTTTGTTTCAGGGTTTTTTTTTATTTATATGAAAAAATTAGTTCAACTTTTATCTCGATGTCCATCTTACCGAAACGTGAAAATATTGATGAAAATGTTGATTAAACTGAAATTTTGATACCTTATTATTTAAAATTTCATTACATTTTATTGTATATATATACTTTTTGAGATTCTTTTATTCCCCATAGTTGGAAAACAATATGATATTATTGTAATTAATGAATAATTTTTTAATTTGATCTCTAATGTTAGAAGATAATATTGCATATATCATGTTTCGAGAAAATGTCATATGCTCACTCTTTTTATATGTCAAAACAAGCATAATTCAATTAACATATATAAATATGTTAATTCTAGGAGTGTACGTGGTTTGCACTAAAAAAAAATAAAAATTATATTAAAAAGAAACCTTCTTATTATTTAGTTGTTATAATCACACTTCCACATTTTATATTAATTAAGTAAAACTTAAATTACAAATTTTGATAGAGCCCTAAATATAGAATTCAATATTAGTTTTTAAAAACTCATATAAGAGAAGGATTGCAATTGTGAGAATTTTTAAACGTAAACCTTCAAAATTATTTTGTAACTATAATCCTTCCAACCTATGAAATAGTTTTTCAATCAAATCCAACTCGCCGATTTTTTGTATATATATATATTTTTTTAACAATTCTTTATATGGTTTTCGTCTTTTCTAATTAAGCACTCAATTATATAGTCAAAATTTTGAATCTTGAAAACAAAATTTTTAGAACTATATATATTTTTTTAATTTTCAAAACTTTGGCCCGATTTTTAAAAATACTTGTAAAAGAGTAGATAACAAAATCAAGAAACTAGTAGATAGAAGCAATATATATAAGCCCTTAATTTTAAAAAAACAAAAAACTAAAACTTCATTGGATAAACATTTGGTTTATTATTATTATTCTCAAAATTATGTTTGGTTTCTCCCAATTTATTAATCATGTTTCATTTTCCTAAGTCATTAATTGAGTTCTTTGTGCCAAACTGAGTATATAGCTCAATTAGCATAGTGCTCGTGTACTCTAAATTATAGGTCAAATTCCCCAACCCTATATATTGTCAAAAACAAAAAAATCCTTAGTCAAATTCTAAAAACAAAAATTAGTGTATGAAAACTAACTTTTGACTTTCAAAACATGACTTTGATTTTAAGGAAAATTCTAAATTTCGATAATAAAAGAAAGAAATCAATAGTTCAACTTGCAAGTAGTGGTTATGAGAACTAGGGGTGTTCATGGGTTGGGTTTGGTTGGGTTGAATGACTTTTTAAACCCAACCCAATTGTTTGTGTTATAAATTTCTTCAACCCAAATAACTCTTATTAAAAAAATGAACCCAACCCAACCCAACTATAAAACATTTGGGTTTGATTGGTTTGGGTTACTCGGGTCATTTATTTTAATTTTTATTCTAAAAAGAAGTAAGATATGTATTTAATTATTTTCCTATATTGAATTAGAATTACAACTCAATTTGAATTTACATTATGAAAATTTTCTTTACAAAGTATTACAAAATTATTTTTATATCCAAAAAACCATGAAATTAAATAAAAAAACTAGAATAAATATAGGTATCTATAATTTTATCATAAGTAAAATATATATACATGAACATTAATAATAAATTCAGGTTGATTCGAGTTTGTTTGGATTATTTAGGTGAACTCATGAACCAATCCAACTCATAATTACATTTCATTTATTTGAACCCAACCCAACTCTTGGGTTGGGTCGGATTGATCGGATATTTAGGGTCATCGAATTTTTTGAACACCCCTAATGATAACCTAAGTTAAATATTAAATTTAATTAATTGAACAACTTTGTAGCTCAGTGAAGGCAATAATTTAAATGAAAGTTAGGTCATTGAAAAAATTTATAGAGATCAATCAAATACAAAATTGAAAGTTTAATGAATTATTAAACACTTTTTAAACTTAAGAAACTTAATCGACTTTAAATTAAAAGTTAAAGAATCTAGTTATTAGGGTAGTATTTAAAGTTTAAACTTAAGAAACTTAATCGACTTTAAATTAAAAGTTAAAGAATCTAGTTATTAGGGTAGTATTTAAAGTTTAGTGATTTATTGAGACAAAGTTAAAAGTTGATAAACCTATTGAGTACTTTTTAAGTTTGATTGTTGTGAAGCCATCAGTTGCTAATTTGCTATTCATAAAATGTGACAGAAAACAAACGTGGAACACCATAATTTATTTGTTGTTGAGAAAAATAAATGACATCTCTGTTTAGGTAGTGGTTGTGTGGAGGATGTGTTGTAAGCTGTAACAGAGCAAGATATATTTACATCGAAAGCTCCTTTACCCTAAACATAATGAGACCTATATACATATAGCCATGGATTTTTTTTTTTTTTTTTTTTTTGCTATTATTAAAAAAAATATTTTGTTGCTTGTTTGATCGATTTTTTTTTAGTATAGACATATCGGTTCACCTTTTATGTTGATATCAATTCTATGAAAATGTGAAAATATTGATAAAAATGTCTATCGAATGTCTTGATTGAAATTTAACACCTTATTATTTAAAATTATATGTATATTTTAGTTATTAGTTAAATTTATAAAGAATACGAAATGTGTTGGATGTAGTTGAAAATGTATGAAACGTTTTAAATTGAAATATAAATGGTTGAACAAATAAAATTTGTGTAAATATTAGTCATGAAGTTTAAAAATAATTAAAGAGATAAAATAGAAAAAAGATATTTTCATCGATAATTTTATATGAACTTGAATAAAAATAAATTAAATAATGATATACAATGGAATTTTCTTTTTTTAAAAAATTGAAACTACGTTGTATCTTCTAATACATCGTAGAATTTTATAGATTTGACAATTATTATTTTTTGTTTTGATTTTTTTCCAATACAAAATTAACAATTGTAAACAAAGAGACTAATATTCAATAAAATTAAGAACGGATGAGGGCAACATAAGAATGGTCAAAATATATAATGGAAAAATAGGAATGTAAAATTAAATTTAAAAAATGAAATTAAAAGGTATAAAAAGTACATATAAGACCATGGAGGGGTGTGAGTTTTAGGGCAAAACTGTTATTATAAAAAAAAATTTAAGGGTGAACAGGCAGTTAAAAATATTCTCCCTTCTTAACTTTTTTTAATATTGTATATAATATAATATAGATTTATGTGACCTTCTATTCCTCATACTTGGAAAACAATATGATATTGTAATTAATGACCTAATTTTAATTTGATCTCTAATATTGTTAGAGGATAATATTTACAGTACTACACCACATATATTACATTATATTTAAAGAAAAAGTCAAATATAATAGGATTATTTTTAAATATAAAATAATGAACAAAATATTTAAAAAATATAGAAAAATTTTACTGTCTATCTGTAAATATCTGTATCATGATAGATACAGATAATAGTTTATCACAATCTATCATGGTCTATTGCAGATAGACTGTGATATTTTGCTATTATTTATAAATATTCACAACAATTTTGTCATTTAAAATAATTCTTCAATATAAAAATCCTTATTATATTGTTTTTTTTTAAAAAAAAAATCTTAGTATATGTCAAAGTAAGCACAGCTCAACTAGCATATAAATGTGTCAACGACCAAGAAGTAAATATATAGTTCAATATTAGTTTTTAAATGAAGTAAAATGGTAATTGTTTTTAAATGACAAAAATCCTGGAGAGATTTTCAAATATAGCAAAAAAGCAAAACAAAAATAAAAACAACTTTTTTTTTTCAAACGGATAGACCATTATCATCTATCAATGTTATCAGTGATAGACACTGATAAATAAATAGTGATAGACACAAATAGAAAGACTATTTTTTGTCATTTTACTATAGCTGTAACTATATCCTCCCAATATATGAAATAATTGTTGAATCAAACCCAATTGTTAAGGTCAAGTATAGTAACCATTTGATTTGTTTTTTAGTTTTTGAAAATTATGTTTTTTTCTTACCATTTCTTTACCATGGTTTTCATTTTTATTATATATATATATATATATATATATATATATATATATTAAATTTCAAAACTTGTACCTTACTTCTTAAAAACATTGGTAAAAATTAAGTGGACAACAAAACCAAAAACTAAAACCTAGTTTAATAATCATTTGATTTTAATTTTTTTTTATGTCTTTTCTGAAAAATTATGTTTGGTTTCTCACAACTCAATCTTAATCATAGTTTTCATTGTTCCCAAGTCATTAATTGAATCTTAGCGCCAAAATGAGCACAGTTCAACTGGCATAATATAACCGTCTATCTAATATTTATAAATATTTTACTATATTTGTAAATATTTTGGTTCATTTTGCTATATTTAAAAACAATCTATTCTTTAATGTTACCTTTTTTTTTTTTTTTTTTACAATATTCAATGAATTTTCACTATAATATTAAAAAAATTATAAGTTAAATTATAAGTTTAGTCCTTAACTATATGGTTTGGAGAAAGTTAAATTTTAATATTTATAATTTTAAAAGTTAGAATTTAGTTTATATGGTCGAATAAAACTTCATAAATAGTCTTTATGATTTTATAAAATTCTCATAATTAGTTTATGGATTATTCATGAGTATTTTACCAAACCATAAAAATTTAAATTATAAGTATAAACCACAAGAACTAAAGCCACATTTACATCTAATATAAAAAGTGGACTCCAATTGATTACTTTTGTTGTTGTTTACCAGCATTTCATGATTGTAATGAGTTGTGAGTCTCACCTTGAAATCTATAATCAAATCATGCAACCTAATTGACGAATGAAAAGTGTTCAATCTGATTGTAATTGAAAATTACATATGGTGACCCACTACCTTTACCATTACAATTACAATATAAAAATTATGAATCTGTCATATTAATTGTTACCTTTACCTCTACCATTACCGTAACCAGTAAGGTCAAGCAATAACGATAACAGTAAAATGGGACAAATTCATAATTCTAAGTAAATACAGTAAAAAATAGTTAAATTATGTTTGTGACTTAGGCCTATTATAATTTATCCATCAATGAATTCTCAATTTTGATTATGAATTCATAAACATAGCCTAAATGATAACTTTCTCACAACAATAGGAATCACATTTGCAATTAAACAGTTTTTGCAGCCAACGTGTGGAGATGAGTGAGTTGACAGACACATCGCATTTATAGAAAAGCTTAGTTTGAGGATGAAAAATGACATAGAAATGCGTGTGGACTGAATTAAATTTGTCATTAATAATATATATGGATCACTTCTTCATCAGAAAACCTAATTTATTAAGCTCCTTCAATTGCACTGTGCAACTTCACCCACCACCATTAAAGCACCCAATACCTTATAACTCCACCAACCAAATTAACAATTTAACATAAACAAACACGCCCTCTCCAAAGTCCTTACTTTTTTTTTTTTTTTTTCTATTTGTTTTTCCCATAATGGACAGTAATAACAAATACACCAATAATGGTACGACATCTCCGCCCCTAACCTCCTCCGACCACACCCTCGCCGCCACCGGCATGCGGGCCGCCGACTCCTTGCTCCGCCTTGTCCCGATGGGCCTCTGCGTCGCTGCGCTTATTGTCATGCTCAAGAACTCTCAGATCGACGACTATGGCTCTGTCGCTTACTCCGACCTCGGAGCTTTCAAGTATATAATTTTTTTAATATATATGTGCAAAGAAAAATGAAAGTTTTTTCTTCTTCCTTTTTGGCTTTTCTTCATGGAGTTCTGTGAGATCTGAATATTTTTTTTTTTTTTTTTTTTTACCGAATAACTATTTTGTTTTTATTTTTTATTTTTTATTTTTGAAATTTGGATTTGTTTTATTAGAATCATGGTTTGCTTGGTAACTAAATAACTTTATTTTTTTCAAAATTTTGATTGATTTTTTAGAACACTTATAACAAAAATAAAGCCAATCAATAGATGAAAGGGGAGGGTGGGTTTCGTTTGATAATTTTCTTTTTTTAATTATTATTATTTCTAAGCACTTCTCTCTTTTAAGACTTTCACTTTTTTTTTTTAATCATTTCATCTTTTATTTTTTATTTTTTATTTTTTAAAATTAAGTCTATAAATATTTTTTCTACCTCTCAATTTCTTGATTGGTTTTCTACCTTTTACCAAAAAGATCAAGCCAAATTTTGAACAAAAAATCGTTTTTAAAGATATATTTTTGGTTTTAGAATTTAACTAAAAATTAAACATTTGTACTTAGGAAAGATTCAAAACATTTTAAGAAATAAGAAGAAAATATTAAGAAAGATTCAAAACAAGGAAAAAATTACCAAACATACCTATATTTTTCATAGTTTTTTAATTTTATCTTGATTTCTTAAACTATGTAGAAGTAGTATGTTGGTAAGTTTAATTAATTTTCAAAATAAATTTAAAAAAATTAACTTGTTTGATAAATATTTAGATTGGGTCATCCATCTTGATAGCTATTTGATTTTTAACTTTTAGTGGTTGAAAATTAAGTTTAGAAATACAAATTTCACTTTAAAATTTCAACTATTATTTTAAAAAATAAAGCCAACGTAGGGTTTAAATTTTTTTCTTTTTTAATTTGATTTAAAATTTAACTCTTTTATTTAAAATAAATAAATAAATAAATAAAATAGACTAGATTTTCAAAAACGTTAAAGTAAAATAGTTATCCGGCCTAGTTTTTTTTTTTTTTTTTTTTTTTTTTTTTTTTT
>QLSR01000049.1:20176-36827 GCA_031780015.1 Citrullus colocynthis
TTTTTTTTTTTTTTTTTTTTTTAATAATAAATCTGTTTGCATGAACATATAAATTCTTATGTTGGAAAATGAATGTAGGTTTTTGGTGCATGCTAATGGGATATGTGCTGGCTACTCGTTTTTGTCGGCGGCGGTGGCGGCCATGTCTCCGGCTTCTACCATTTCTAAAGCTTGGACTCTCTTCTTCCTCGATCAGGTTTAATCTCCCTTCTAATTCTTTTTTGGATATTAATATATATATTCTTTTTCTTTGATGTGGAACATATAGATAATATCCTTAATTAAGTAGTTTTCATGATAAGATTTTTCATCATTTATATGGGTTAGTACTGTTTAAGTTTAAATACCACTACCTTGGTTGCTGCACTGATCTTTGGACTTTCAAAAATGATTCATTTTAGTACTTATGTATGTTTTTTAAATGTTCATTTTTAATCTCTATATTTTAAAAGGTGATCATTTTGGTGCCTTTATTTTCATTTTTATTTTATTTTAAATGGACCAAAATGATCACTTTTTAAAAAATACATAGACTAAAATAAACAAAGGTTGATAATACTGATATCAAGATGAATATTTTGAGAGTAAAGGAAACCAAAAATTAAGAGTACAACGACTAAAACAAATATTTTAAAATACAAAAACCAAAATAAACCATAATTATGAAGTGATATTTACAAAATTATTAAAATTATTTAAAGAATCAAAATTAGTATTTTAATTTTTCTTTTATTATTATTACTCTATCCTAATGGAAGGATTATGAACTCATAATTAAGATAAGTGTTAAAAGTATTGAAATAAATTATATTTATGTTAACTCATCTGGTATTTAGAGCATGGAAGTGATGAAAGTATAAATATAGTTAAATTTAATTATCTTAACCTATTAACTTAAGCTTTTGAATTGATTATTTGTAATTTAAACTTCAAATTATTTGCGTTTTAAACTTCTACTCGAGTAGAAGGTCTTGATCCTACATGTTTAGGTCTTTTATAAATTTTTCAAGTCAGAAGCAAAGAAGGCTATTAAATCATTGTTATGATTACATTTACAGTAATGCATTAGATCAAATATTGTATATCTATTAAATAGTTGAAATATAATAACAAAATATCTGACGAATAGAGTTTTTGTTTGATTACCTTGGATCTCGGTAGCTGTTGACGTACCTAACCCTAGCGGCGGGGACGGTGTCGACGGAGGTGTTGTACCTAGCCTACAATGGTGACACTGAAATAACTTGGAGTTCAGCCTGTGGGACATTTGGGAAATTCTGCAGCAAAGCTACAACTTCAGTTGTCATCACCTTTGTTGTAGTTGCTTTCTATGCTTTCATTTCCATTTTATCTTCTTACAAACTCTTTAGTAGGTATAATGCTCCACTGCCTGATCCTTCCAAGCAACTTCAGATTCCAGCTTTCCATGGCTAGCTCTCACCCTAGCTTAAATTAAGTTTCTATATGCTTTGCTTTGCTTTGCTTCTTACACTCTCTAGATCATCATCTATCATGGTGCAATTGTATGTGCACTAAGTTAATGCAAAAGCATTAAAAACTCTTAAGGTTTCCTAGTAAAATATTCCAATAATTATAATCTCTTTGGATTCAAATGTTTTAAGGGCTACTTATTGGATTTCTAATTTTGGTTTCGATTCATTCATTTTTTTTACTTAGTACAATAGGTGGGATATGAGAATTTGAGCCTCCCAATTCAAAAAGGAAGTATTTATGCCAACTACGAGCATGAATTTGATCAAAGTTATTTTATATATATATATATATATATTTTGAGAACATTGGTTGATTGGCCATGTTTTGATATATGCCAAAGAGGTTGATTTTTTATATATGATTGGTAGATCATCCTCATAATTTGAGAAATAGTTTCAATTAGTAGGGTGTTCCTTACAACCTTATTAGGTGTTACTAACCTTCTTGAGTTTGTTTGGGTTCAAAATGAATCTATAAAGAGACCTTTTGCTTAATGGGTTGGGCTTAGTTTCGCCACTAGAGTTAGAGTGTGATATATATACACGACATATTATGACATCTGAGCCAGTATTAAAATACTTAAATTTTATTTTTTCTCCTCAAAATAAAAATGTAACAAAGGGAGAAAATTTTAATGATCAAATTTTAGAATTTTATGCAACTAAATACCTTTTTATTTGAAAGTATTTTAAATCTAGTATTTTACGCAATTGAAATAAAAATTTAAGACAATCTTATGTTTGAAACTCAACATATCAATATAGGATTGCATAGATACCTTGTGCTCAATTGATAGTCAAACTTGGTGATAGTGTGAACAATCATCTTGATAGTATTCATATTGATATTTGTATCTCTAATACACATAAAAATTATAACAATCGTATTGAACTACCTATAATAATCAATATAATGATTATAAGAAATTCAGTCCCCAATATTACACAAGTCTACAATTGGCAAACATTTTTATGTCCTTCGATTGTGATCAACATGATGATAGTGATTATATTTCATGTGTGACTTCTCCCGTTGCCAATCATTTATATCAACATCCATAAATCTCCAATCAAAGTGCATAGTTTTCAACCAGATGAATTGAATACTTATAGTTCTTTTTTAAGTACATAAAAAAGCAGAACACTAAGAACGAATCATATTAGAACAAAAGGCTGACTCTGCCCATGGAGGGAGATCTCCGAATGACAAAGTCTTCGAGCGTGGGCAGCTAACTCATGGATAATGAAGTTACAATGGCAGTTGACCAGAACTCGTGAATGGATCCATGGTGGTGAAGATCACCGCATGGAATCAACAAACACCTAAACCTCATTTGTGAATCTAGTCCTCCCAATCAAAAGGTTCCACATTATATGTGAATTAATTTCAGCTCAAAAGTGGGAGATGCTAGCTTCAATGGCAATGGCCTCAGCAAGCTCAATTCACCACGTCAAAGGAAGTGTCTCTCCGCTGCAAGGACCATTTAGAACTATTTACCAGATCTCAGGAACTAAACTATTTATTTTCAAACCTCAAATTGCAGGGACCAAAAGTGTATTTTGCCTTTAACAAATTACAAAAACATTAAATGTTCATAATATTTCTCTCTCCTCTCTCCCCTTTTTATTTATTTTTTTTTTGTTACATGTTATATCTTCCTTAAATTTAACTCAAAATGTCGGTCGTGAAAATAGTTTAACAATAATAATTGACATATAATACTTCCCTCAAGACTGTGGATCAAATTTCTATATATTATTTGTCGTTAAAAAAAGTCAATTAATGATGTTGTCCAATTAATTAATGTTTTGATTTTTACGACTAAAGTGATTTTTCTATTTTTATTTTGAGCTTATATTAAAATAAATAATAACAAAATATCTTGAATGCACCATATAATATATAAAATGTCAATTAAGTGAGATCGAGACTTTTATTTTTGTTCGAATTCAAGAATGGTAATTTTTAAAAATCAATATCCGAGACTTAATTAGTTTATTCCTATTTTATATTATGGAGATACGAATTCGAAAAACTAACTTAAAATTTTTGTTGTCAACTTGAGCATTCATCAACTAACTTATGTTATCGATTAACTGGCTAAAGATTTTGAATAAATTAAACATAGTAGATTACAACACCAACATGATCAAAATTTTGAGTGCAAGACAAAAGTACTTCCTCCCACATAAAAAATAAATTTTTAAAAATGACATTATCAAAATTATCAAAATTCTTTGTATAACAAAGGTTTCGAAGTTCAAATTTTAACATCCTCTCATTAAATTTATTGTACAATCTTGATTGAAGCTACCTCGGAATCAACTCCTCGAAAATTTCAAGACTGCTCTAAATACTTCAAAACATTCAAACTACCTAATAATTGAAAAAAAAATAATAAAAAAAAATTAAGGCATGATTTTTTATTTTTAGCCTTTTGAGAATTAAGTTTATAAACACAACTTCTATCTATAAGTTAATTATTGTTCCAATGTTTTGAAGAATCAAGTTAAGTTTTCAAAACAAATAATAATTAAAAATTATTTTTCTTTTTAATTTTAGCTACGAATACAAATGTTTCTTAACACCATAATAAAAAAATAAAGAAATTTCAAAAAGTAAAAAGTGAAATGAAATGGTAATCAAACTAGACTAAATGTCATGATCCCAAGAGAAGTGAAAGGTGATCACATCCCCATTCAAGGCTTAACCTTACGTTATCTGTTTAGGGTCATTGCTCTATGGTAGTTGAAGGACACGGGGGCATGGCAGAAAATGGTTCAATTCTCCATTCCATAATTCCATAATTGTTAATTAAAATAATAATAATAATAATAATAATAATTAATTAATGATGTGTAGATACCTAGTGATTACTCAAAGCTTGAGCATCTATAGTCCAACTGATTTAGGTACATACTCTCCATTAAAAGGTTAGAAGTTCAAATCGTACCACTCCACATATTCTTAAACTAGAAAAAAAACAATATAAATATTTTCTATTAACAGTATATCACGATCTATCGCAGTCTATTGCAGATAAATTATGTATTTTGCTATATTTATAAATATTTTCAGTAGTTTTGCCATTTAGAATAATTTTTTTTGTATAAATATAAATTATATATTTCTCGTCAAAGCCGTAGCTAAGACTTTTTTTTTTCTTAATATTTTTTGTTTTACATTTTTTTAAAGAAAACTCTAAATTATTTAGAGAGATCACTTTTTAGTGAAAGGGCTTCTTCTTTAATACCTATCATTTTTCTTCATGTAGATACTACATGCAACCATAATAATAGTTGGCATCAGACAATTTTAAGAATAAAAAGACCTATAACATTAATTAAAGAATAATAATTGTCAATGTGTGTATGCATCAAAGTTCAAACTTTTGTGAGTCTCACATATAAATAAATAAATAAATAAGAAAGAGGGAATAGAGTAAAATTTTGCTACTTCAACCTATTAATTTTAACAGAAAAAAAAATTAATATCCCTCAAAACTCAATGAAAATCAATACTTCCTCAGAATTAAGCGCAATCATTTGTAAATATATATATATATATATAATCCATTTTCAAAATTACTCACAATAATATTCAACAAAGTTCATCATAATTCATTAAAGCTATAGCAAAGTATGCCAGAGTTTCAGTTCAATTACTGTTATGACCTCTATTTACTCTATTCTTCCTTGTCCGCTCTCTTAAAAGGTAAATTTTTTAAGGTTAGACTTTCTAAAGTTTTAATAATACCAACTCTAAAAAAAAAAAAAAAAATTTAAAAAATTTTTTTTTTTTAAATTTTTAATAAAAAATTTAAAACTTTTTTTTAAATATATATTTAAAATTTTAAAAATTTCAAAAATATACTAAAAATTTTAAAAAAAACAACTCTAAAAAAAAAAAAAAAAAAATTTAAAAATATTATTAATTGTTAATTTTAGATTGAAATCTTGAGTACTTTGTTTCAAATATATCCTTAAACTTTTAAAAGCTTCAACAATACTCCGAAACTTTTAAAAAAATAAAAAATACCCTTATATTAGTAAATGGACGAAAATCATTAATATCTTATATTTCAAAAATATCTCTAAATTTTCAAATGTTGCATTAATACTAGCCTTTAAAGACGAACTTATATAGATATCCTAAATTTTTTCCATATAGATACTTTTTATTTTTAGTTGTCAAATTCTTACACCAATTTTCTTAGCAATCAAACATACACCAAAACTTCAAGTTAAAATATAAAATCTCACTAATTCTAAAATCAAAATTTTCCCTTAAAACTCAGCAAAAGGGATAATTAATGTCGAATACAAAAGTACCCAAAAAAAA
Source organism: Citrullus colocynthis (assembly GCA_031780015.1). Lineage (NCBI taxonomy): Eukaryota > Viridiplantae > Streptophyta > Magnoliopsida > Cucurbitales > Cucurbitaceae > Citrullus > Citrullus colocynthis. The sequence continues at coordinate 26,012 of QLSR01000049.1, forward strand.
TATCTTCTTTGATCACAATGAATCTTCTTAACTAATCACAATAAATAGAATAATTTGAACCGCGAAAAGGACCAAGTCTTCATCACTACAAATTTGGCAATGTACATGTTTTCTTTCTTTTTCCTCCAATTAGTTGTCCTCAAAGTTATGATACTAATCTCAATATGCCTCTAATTCTCAAAGTACCTTTTTTCTTTTTTTTGTATTAAACTCAAACGGCATATGACATACACTCAAATACTAACGTACAACTAACCTTGTTAAAATATTTAAGTCTTGGTAATTCTATTATTATTATTATTATATTTTTTTTAGATAAAACAAAGATCAAACAGTTAACATAAAACAACAAAACCAATAACAAGAAAGAGAACCAAGGGATCATAGGAGAAAAGAAGAAGAGTAAGAGGATATTGAAGAAGAGATGAGAAAAAAAAATTGTAAAGTGAGATCGAAGTAGAAGAGAGAAAAAAAAAATGAAACAGAGAGGTTAACATGATATAGAATAAGGACAATTTTTTTTATTTTTTTGAAGGATGAAGGTACTAATGCAACTTTTGAAGGTTATATGCATTTTTGCAATGAGTTACAAACTGTTTTTGTTCATATACCTACAATAATAGTATTTAATTTTTTCTTTTTAAGTTTAAGGATATTTTTGAAATAGAATATTAACGGTTTCATAAAAAACTAACAATAAAGATATTTATGAGACTTCTCATAATTTTGAAATATTTTTTAACAGAAAGTACAATAATTTTATGCACTTTTCTAGAGTCTAACACAATCTCAAGAAGTTGTGCATTCTTCTAGCAACGTTGTATTATGTCTATACTAATTTTATCTATATACACAAATCCAATACTGCTATATTTTGTTTATCTATATACACAAATCCAATACTACTATATTTTGTTTAGGAGCAGTTACAGAAGTGGCAAAAAATTTTTATTAAAATTAGGCTTGTAGTCCATATTTTATGATTTTGCAAAAATGGCAAAATCCTTAAGCCCAACCCAATTTCATTGATAGATTTAATAGAAAAAAGTTGAAAATACCCCTATAGATATTTGAATCACTTTGTGCTCTCTACTTCTTCACGTAACTTAGTCTCTTTTATTCACGTGTTTTATGTTGTTGAAAGTTGAAAAACAATTGCTTTATTTTGTGTGGGGGGAAAGGTTCTTTACAGGAAATGCAGGAATTTCCCATAAAATTGACTAGTCAACTTTACGCAGAGTTTCACATAATCAATTTTTTTCCTTATTTTTTTTTTCTTCTTCTTTCTTTTCCTTCCTACTACCTTCCTAAAGTAGCTCTCTATCTTTTTTGAACTTATCAAGAAGGAATGGGAGTTCTCTGTCTTTTTTCCTATAAAGTTCTTTACCGGAACTTTACAGGAAAAAAAAAAGAGCTTTCTTCCTAATAAGTTTGAACTTATCGGGAATGAATTGAGCTCTCTATGACTTTTCCCGTAAAGTTCTGTGCCAACTTTACGGGAAACTAATAGAGACCTCAATTCTTGGTAAGTTCAAACTTACTGGGAAGGAGTTAAGCCCTCTGTGACTTTTCCTGTAAAGTCTTGATGACCAACTTTACGGTAAAAGTGACAAAGAGCTTCTCCTGGTTAGTTTGAACTTATTGGGAAGGAATTAGCTCTCTGACACTTTTTCCGTAAAGTTCTGATCAACACTTTACGGGAAAAGCGATAGAGAGCTAATTCCTTCCTGTTAAGTTTGAAGATGAAACTCACAGCTTGTCAAAGAAGAAAACGTGCGTAGTTGAAGCCGATTTTACACGTTTGAAGAGATGAGGGTATCTTTGGAATAGGAAAAATATCAAATAACATGATTTTATCCATATATATTATTTTAAACAAATTTTGTCATATTTGCAATATTTTAAAAATTGATGACACAAATGCTAATATATAATCAAAATTTGCTAACCGATGCAATTCCCCTTTTGTTAATAATCATTGTTTGACATATATAGCGATTTGATATTTTTTTAATTTGAGTAAGTATACAATTATATAACCTGATATCTTTAACTAAAAAGCCCAAAAGTGTTGTTACATTAATAATGATAATGATACAAAAGTTTGCTTAGATTTATGAATATAATTAGGAAAAAAATAGTGTAATTTTTTAAAATAGCAAAATTATTAAAAATATTTTTAAATATAGCAAAGTATCATTGTTTGTTTATGATAAACAGTGATAGATACCGATAAGCATTTATTAGTGTCTATTATTGATTAGTATATTTACACGGCTTGAATTGGAGAACATGTAGAATATTATAACTAAGTTATAATTAAAATCTCTTTACTTAATTTATGGTTGTTTTCAAATATAGCAAAATGAGTCAAACTGTTTACAAATATAAAAAAAAATCTATTGATAGTCTAGATAGACTAGTATCACTTGGCGATAGACTGCAATAAACTTCTATCGCTCAATAATAGAAAGAGTGATAGAAGTCTATCACGGTCTATTGTTGAAATTTTTCTATATTTGTAAATAATTTGATATTTTTTCCATTTATAATAATTTTTCTTAATTTAAAGTGTGTTCGGTTTAACTTTTCAAGTATTTAATTTTAAAGATAAGTCGTTTAAAAAAAATGAAGTGTTTACAACTACTCAAAATAGTTTTTAAAATACTTTTAGAGTGTAATTTAAAGAATTTTTATTAAAAAAATTTAAATAAAAATAACTATTTTGAAAAATATTTTTTTCTCTAGTCAATCCAAACAAGTCCTTAAACAATACGTTTATTTATATATCCAAATTACTTATATTCTTTAAACATATTTATGATGACTTTAAAGCCAAGTGTAGAAAGACTAAATTTCCACTTAAGATTTCAATAATTTCCACCAATTTCTATTACTTATTCAATTTTTATAGGACCATCTATGTTGATTTCAACATTTGTGTCCAATATTCCTATAAAATCAACACCTAAAATTATACAAATCCTCGAGATTACTATTCACATTTTGAAACCTTCATCAAATATGATTTGATAAATTATACAAAATATATATATATAAATTTCGGTTACGTCTTATAACTATATGTTTCTAGACTTTGAAATTATTTTTTCTAAAAATTATTTTTGTAATTTTTTTTTAATTAGGAAAATGACACGTAAAAATTGAAAGATATATAAGGATTCTTACAATTAAAATTTAGCTATGTACTTAGAAGATGTTTACCTTTGTTAACATTCATATCTTCTACTTAAGATATAATTATTATATCTTTTATGACACCATTAACGCAATCAATTTTTATGTCATCAGCTTAGTTTTATAATGTCATAAATGATGTCATATATGTCTTTAAAATACTAGTACTTGCTTCTAGTCAATAATTGAAATAAAATTTTTTGAAAAATATCTTTTTTAAGTTTTGGGTTTAGCTAATTTTCATTTTATCATAGGTTTCAAGACGTTATATATTTAAGAGCTATTTGAGAGGCTGGAATGTAATCATGATTACTAGGAATTGGAGTAATGATTTTAATATTATAAATTGAGCCCAAAACGCTCAATCCAAATATGGGTTTTAGATTACATTACAATACAAACTCATTGCATTACAAGTCTATCAACAGCTTCTTAGTCTTTATGCTTTTAAGTTTAGTTTCAATTTAGTCCCTAGGTTTTAGAATGTTACAATTTTATCCTTGAAATTTGAGTTTTGATTCAATATGATAACTAAGTTTCAAGATTTATACTTTTAATCTCGATTTTTTCACTAGATTGTCACCTTTTATCTTAAATGCTAATGTCTAATTACTTAATTTAAAAGAATTCAAGCTATTATAATTACTATTAAAATTTTAAATTTTAAATTCATTTCATAATTAATTAATAGACATTAATGTGGATGATGAAAAGTTTAAAATATAAATTCAAATGTCTTGAAACAAGGACCAAGTTGAAACAAAACTCAAATATGAAGGGATAAAATTGTAACATTTTAAAATTTACAAACTAAATTGAAATCAAACTCAAAACTTAATAATTAAACGTGTAACATTACAAATAAAAATTAGATATATTAAAGAAAAATAGAAATTAAAGTTGAAAGTATATTTTATATAAATTAAACTTTTATAGGGGAAAATTGGTTGGGAATATAAGAAGACAAGAAACTACCTAGAAAGGAAAAAGAGAAGGAATCACGTGACAATAACTTAGAAAACTGGGAAATATAAATATAATTGATAATAATTATAAAAAAGAAAAAAGAAAAAAAAAGATCAAATCAATCCTTGTCAATCTGAGTTGGGGTTTAGGGGAGCCCACTGCCAAACACTGCCTTATTGCCCATTCGTTAAATTTTGGTCAAACCAAACACTCCTGCAGCTTTTCTTTCATCACACATATCACCAACCATATCCCTTTTTCTAATTAATAATTCTACCTTTTTTAATTAATATCAATTTCATTATATTATGTCCACCTCAATTTAAATTTTTTGGAAAAAAACTACCCAAAAAAAAAAAAAAAAAANTTGGATATTTATGGTTTGTGATTATATGGTTTATTAAATTTTTTTGTTACTTGAGAGGTAAACACAATTCATATATATGTTGAAAATATTTTTAAATTTTAGATACCAAAATTTAGGGTAAATTGTGAGTTTGAGATATTCAAAACACAGTACTATGTGGAGTTAAAAGCTAATATAATTTTATTATTTCAACTTGTAGCGTTTGGCCAAAGTTTGTAACTTCTTGTTGAAATAAGATATATTAAACATAGATTATACATAAATTAGGGTTCTTTCCAAATATAGCAAAAAAAACCAAAATATTTACAAATATAGCAAAATTTCACTATCTATTTGCGATCTATCGCGGTCCATCGTAGATAGACCGTGTATTTTGCTATTAGTTATAAATATTTTCGACAATTTTGAGATACATTCATATATGTAATGCTTCGAGGAATATCTATTAAAGTTCAATGATAACAAGTCTTGATTTCACATCATATTGCATTTCCTTCTCTTTTTTAAAGCTTTTCCACCTAAGTATCTCAAACCTAAGATTGTTTAACATGTCTCCTTGCATGATTTACATTGCAAAGGGTTATTCAAGGTTTTTTCTTTGTTAATCACAACTACAATTTCGTTGCATAGAAACTTAATTGCTGCACATTTTTAGAGACATCAATATGACTTGAAGATCACCTACCATCGGCGGATTCTCTTCTAAAAGTTGATCATTGTTTTCTGTCTCTTCTTGTAAAAATAAATAATAAATAAATAAAAACTTTTCTTTTCTTTTGTTTTTTTTTTCTCATTTATTGCAAAAGAAATAATAATAAATAAATACCAATCTCATTATTGTTACAACTCTTTCCTTTCTCGACTTCAATGAGAAGATCTTTCCTTTGTAAGAGATGATAGTGATTGAGGGGAAAGTATAAAATAATATAGTATTGAATTTCAATTGAGGGCTCTGATTTTAACATGTTTAATAGGGCCTTTAAATTTGTGTCCAGTAAAAATATATTAGAGATACTTCTAAAATTCAGAAACATCTCACAAATATATCATATATTTTTAAAATTCACATACATCTCAATTCTCACAAGATACAAAATCAAAAGATTATTTAGCATTTTATTAGACAAAAAACAATGTTAAATAGGTTAGAATTAAATTTTGTATCTAAAATATAGAATCACAAATTAAACGACTTATTAAACACAATATTAAAATTTAAATTTAATGATATTTTAAAACTCTAACCTACAACATAGAGATGCTTATTACAATTTCACTCATATCATTTATTATATTTTTAAACAAGATTAAAGATTCAAATTAATTAAACTAAATCTTTTTTTTNCATTCATATATGTAATGCTTCGAGGAATATCTATTAAAGTTCAATGATAACAAGTCTTGATTTCACATCATATTGCATTTCCTTCTCTTTTTTAAAGCTTTTCCACCTAAGTATCTCAAACCTAAGATTGTTTAACATGTCTCCTTGCATGATTTACATTGCAAAGGGTTATTCAAGGTTTTTTCTTTGTTAATCGCAACTACAATTTCGTTGCATAGAAACTTAATTGCTGCACATTTTTAGAGACATCAATATGACTTGAAGATCACCTACCATCGGCGGATTCTCTTCTAAAAGTTGATCATTGTTTTCTGTCTCTTCTTGTAAAAATAAATAATAAATAAATAAAAACTTTTCTTTTCTTTTGTTTTTTTTTTTCTCATTTATTGCAAAAGAAATAATAATAAATAAATACCAATCTCATTATTGTTACAACTCTTTCCTTTCTCGACTTCAATGAGAAGATCTTTCCTTTGTAAGAGATGATAGTGATTGAGGGGAAAGTATAAAATAATATAGTATTGAATTTCAATTGAGGGCTCTGATTTTAACATGTTTAATAGGGCCTTTAAATTTGTGTCCAGTAAAAATATATTAGAGATACTTCTAAAATTCAGAAACATCTCACAAATATATCATATATTTTTAAAATTCACATACATCTCAATTCTCACAAGATACAAAATCAAAAGATTATTTAGCATTTTATTAGACAAAAAACAATGTTAAATAGGTTAGAATTAAATTTTGTATCTAAAATATAGAATCACAAATTAAACGACTTATTAAACACAATATTAAAATTTAAATTTAATGATATTTTAAAACTCTAACCTACAACATAGAGATGCTTATTACAATTTCACTCATATCATTTATTATATTTTTAAACAAGATTAAAGATTCAAATTAATTAAACTAAATCTTTTTTTTTGCATAATATCATCAGCTATTATTACAAACTTGAAAAAAATAGTGGATTAACATTTGAACCAATGCCCATCCAAAATACAATAATTGAAAGAAGAAGAAAAAAAAAACTCTGAATTTTGTATGGTTTTCAAGCCATTTTCAATTGAGTTTGAATAAGAAAATGGCACCAAATTTGAACAAATTATTTTGAAGAATCTAAGACATCCCAACCTATTATCCTCATAAACATGTTCAGAATTTGTTGTACACAAAGGACCCTCACTGTTTTTTTAAATTCTTTCTCAATGTGAGAGGGAAAATTGTTCAATCTCTTGTTATTAAAATATATNTGCATAATATCATCAGCTATTATTACAAACTTGAAAAAAATAGTGGATTAACATTTGAACCAATGCCCATCCAAAATACAATAATTGAAAGAAGAAGAAAAAAAAAACTCTGAATTTTGTATGGTTTTCAAGCCATTTTCAATTGAGTTTGAATAAGAAAATGGCACCAAATTTGAACAAATTATTTTGAAGAATCTAATACATCCCAACCTATTATCCTCATAAACATGTTCAGAATTTGTTGTACACAAAGGACCCTCACTGTTTTTTTAAATTCTTTCTCAATGTGAGAGGGAAAATTGTTCAATCTCTTGTTATTAAAATATATATACTAATTGGTGTTTTTTAATAGGGTGGGCCATTAAAAAAAATATTAAAAGGTGGAAACATTTTTACCTTCTAATTTTATATATAAACTCAAACAATTCTAATTATAATTAATTTCATTTCCAATCTAATGATATAGAAAGTGACTCGAGAGTAAACTTCTCTGTTGTGTATTTTGAAATTTTAATATTAGGAGAAATTATATTAGTTATTAGTTAGTGTAGTGTATTATGTGTATATATATTTAGATTTTATTCTCCAATAAATCTAAATATAATTTATTTAGGTAGCATTTATCACAAAATCAAACATCACACATCACGTTTTAATTATGAAATTTATTAATTATAATTGAAAAATTATTATAAATAGAAAAAATACCAAATTATTCATAAATATAGCAAAATTTTTACTTTTTATTTTGTGATAGATTGCAATAGACATGAATTCACTTTTAATTTTCAAGTAATAATTAAAAATTAAGAGTAAACTTCCTGATTTAATGATTATTAAACGAAATAAAATTGCCGGAGCAAATACAACACAATTAGCATATAGACTTGTTAGCAACAATGAGATTTGGGGTTCGACTTGTTAGATTTTATTTAAATTTAATGTTATCATTAATGTGACTCATGTGCATTATCTACTATTTTATTTTTATGCCAATTATTTTATTGGGTCAATTAAGTAAAACGTAATTCTTTAATTAAATATGTTGATGTGATGTGTCTATACAAAGATAAAATCCTAGGGATTGGTCTTCTGTTTGACTTATTAAGTAGTTATTTTCTTCTCATCAAGAAACGTAGTTAAATTTTAAAGGAAAACTAATAAAGAGAAATCAATATCATGTATCAGGTATGTTACTCTAATTTATGTTATTGAAGTTATTATTTGATAGGATATTAATTAGGGTGAGTTAAAACTTACATGAATCTCGAAATTAAATGAATGATTTGAAAATAATTTTGAAAAGAAAAACTAAGATAGAGATGGAGACATGCTAATTTTATTTCCTTCCACTGAAAATCAAAATTTTAAAATAAAAAAAATAAAAAAAACCATAAATTTGTAATTAAGTTTCATAAAAATCCAATTGAGTAGTTGTGAATATTAGAATCCAAAAGGACATATGCATGTTCAAATATTCCATCAACAAACAACACAATAATATCCCTTTTACTTTTAACTAAGACACAAGCAGCCATCAACCAATTTCAGCTCCTTTGTTCCCATCTTTGTATGTTATGATAGACTACACAACACACTTTTCTTATTAGATAAGCAACATTTCCACATTCTTTGTCTCCCCTTCAGACTGATACTTCTATGTTTTAAGGAAATTTAAATTCAAGTTTCTCGAATTGAGTGCTCAATTAGATTCTTTAAATATTAAAAATTTTTAAAATATTTGGTAAAATCAGTACTTTTGAAACTATTTGTAACAATTGAGCATTTTTTTTTTTTTTTTATTTGGATTGTATCTCTTAAATATTGGATTGCATATCTTGAAGAGAGACACTACACGACGTTAGATTACAAATTGAATAAAATAAAAAAATAAAAAAATAAAAACTTTGAAAATATATATTAATACTTGTACAAGTTACTCTCTTCTTTTTTTTTTTTTTTATTAAATAGATTTAAAAATAGATAATCATTCATCAGAATTGAGATTTTATTATATTTGGAAAATGGGACTAATTAAAATCTTTCTTCTTAGTATTTTTTTTTTATATATATAAAAAAAGAAAAACTCAAAAGTTACCAAATAATTTAATTTCTTGATCCTTTGTTCTATAAACATAAAAAGGATCTCTTGTAATTTGATTTAGTAGCATTGTCTAATTATATCAAATACAATCTGTTTGACAATGTCAAATACTTTTGTTTTTACATATCTAATTTGATTCTTATAAGTTCTAACATAGTTTTGGTCTAAAAAAAGTATTAAAACAAGATTATCATCACAATTTTTTTTTTTNATTCTCAATCACAAAATGCCATATATGAATTATTTGCTCTTATTTTATAATATTTCTTTTTTATTGAAAAATCCTTCAAGTATCTTGGCTCGACCCACATCATTTTATGAGTCTGATCCTACTACATTAGGCTATAAATAGTATGAATTTATGTGCATAAATCTTGCAATATGTTTTCTCACGTCGCACTAGTAAAAAATATCGTAACCAAAATTATACATTAGTCCCTATATCTCTATTGTAAAATCTAAAATATATTTAAAACATAAAAATATTATTTTCATGATTTTTATCCTTTAGAACTCATAATTCAAAAAACAATTTTTAAAACAACTTTGTTACACAAACATTGATTGAAATTTAAATTGCATATATACAATTACCAGATAAATCCTTAAAAGTTCAATATCTCCATTCCAAGGATTAAAAGGACTAATCTCTTTTTATAGAAAAAAATGGAAAAAATGTCTAGTACTACGCTTATACCCACCACTCGCATTCATAATTTAATACGTCATTAAATAGTATTTTAATTTATCTTGTGAACCCACATTATTTTCAATTACCATTATCATGATAAGTAATGAAGGAAAGTATACGTAATATAATTTTTTCCATAAAAATAGTGATACAAGAACCTAGGAAAATTTTAGTACTACTTAATACTCTCATTGACAGGTCAGAAATTTTTTTGTGGCAAATGGTGATTGGAGATGGTATGAAAAGGAAAATAATCCAAAATAAAGAAATTATATATCTATATCAATGTCATGATGATAGAAAGTTTAATATGTAACAACCCCAAATCGTTGGGGTAAATCCTCCTAGTAAATAAGTTTAAGTTATTAGATTTTATCTTGGGGCAAGTAAAATAAGGTGATTAATTTTGGTGGGATTGGAAATTGAAGTAAATCTTGGTTGTAGAAGATTTTATTTGATTTTATTTGGATAATTGAAGTAAATCTTGGTTGTAGAAGATTTTATTTGATTTTATTTTGTTTGGTTGGAAAAGAAAAGGGGAAAGGAGGAAGGAATAGGGAATTTGGGTTTTTATAAATAGGCATCGATTTGCGTGCCAAAATAAAAAAAAAAGAAAAAGTAAAAAGGGATTTTTCTCTTCTCCCTCGCGTGCCGCTGCGGTTTCAATCAATCTCTCTCTCTCCTTGCAGTGCCGCCTACTTTCTCTCTCTTCCACCCCGGTGCTCCTCCGCTGCCATTTCAATCAAACCACGCCTGATTTCTCGTCACCAAACCGGTAACGTGAGAGTAAGTATCTCGGACCCAAGGAAAAATTTATAGCTTAATTTGGTTAAAAAAACTGTTGATGCTTGAGACTTATGTGATAAAAATTCCCTTAGGTGGC
>QLSR01000049.1:38701-73817 GCA_031780015.1 Citrullus colocynthis
TCACCAGAGGTTGTGTTCCTTCGGGTTCACCAGATATTGTGGTCCTTCGGGGTCACCAGAGGTTGTGTTCCTTCGGGTTCACCAGATATTGTGGTCCTTCGGGATCACCAGAGGTTGAGTTCCTTCGGGGCTCCAGAGGTTAGTGGACATCCAAAACCAACTGTAGGGCGAGTATACCCAGTTCCCTATAAAAGTATGTTAGACGCGCATGTCTTATTGTTATTGCACTTAAAGGATTTGAGTGCTTAGCTCGGCTCCGGTAGTGGGGTCACTTACTGAGTAATAAAATTACTCATTCTTTCATCCTATTTTTTTCAGGTAAGGGAAAGAACGGGCTGGCGAATGACAAGAGGATACCTTGATGACATCACGGGACCCGGTGTAGCTTCCGCATAGCTCTGCAATGTTTTTTTTATATATGGGTTTTGTTCAGGTGTTAAATTTTGTTTTGAGGCTTGTCCTTTTTGTTTTGTGTTTGGATTCCTGTCCATGAAATATTACTGATTTTATCAGGGGTACCCCGATCCAAAATTCTTTTCTATGGTTATTCATTGTTTTCTTTGGTTAAATAAATAAAAATTTCCATGAGTAGCATTTGTTTCTTTCTTATTACTCAGCATCGGGTCTTTTCTTGAAATTTGCATGCATTAAGTAATGGTCTGATTAGGATGTATTAGTCGGGTCGTTACATGTTCCTTCGGGTTCACCAGAGGTTGTGGTCCTTCGGGGTCACCAGAGGTTGTGTTCCTTCGGGTTCACCAGAGGTTGTGGTCCTTCGGGGTCACCAGAGGTTGTGTTCCTTCGGGTTCACCAGAGGTTGTGGTCCTTCGGGGTCACCAGAGGATGTGTTCCTTCGGGTTCACTAGAGGTTGTGTTCCCTCGGGATCACCAGAGGTTTTGTGATCCTTCGGGATCACCAGAGGTAAGAGTTCCTTCGGGGCTCCAGAGGTTTGTGGACATCCAAATCCAACTTAGGGAGAGTATAACCAGTTCCCTATGAAAGTATGTTAGATATGCCTGTCTTAAGGCTAATGCACTTAAAGGACTTGGGTGCGAGTATAACCAGTCCCCTATGAAAGTATGTTAGATATGCCTGTCTTAAGGCTAATGCACTTAAAGGACTTGGGTGCCAGTATAACCAGTTTCCTATTGAAGTATGTTGATATGCCTGTTGTATGACTAATGCACTTAAAGGACTTGGGTGCCTAGCCTGGCTCCGGTAGTGGGGTCACTTACTGAGCAATATAATTGCTCACCCTTTTATCTTTTTTTTTTTTTCAGGTAAGGGAAAGAACGTGCTGGCGAATGACAAGAGGAAACCTTGATGGCTTCACGGGACCCATAGTAGCTTCCGCCTAGCACTGCATTTTTTTTTAGGCTTGTCTTTTATTTTGTATATGGATTTTGTTTTTGTTTTCTGTTCATGGAATTTTGTTGATTTTATTAGGGGTACCCCAAACCAAAAATTCTTTCTATATGGGATTAAATAAAACAGAAATTTCCGTAAGTAGCATTGTTTCTTTCTTATTACTCAGCGTCGGGTCTTTTCTTGAAATTTGCATGCATTGAGTAATGGTCTGATTAGGATGTATTAGTCGGGTCGTTACAGTTGGTATCAGAGCCAAGAGTTATTGGTTCTGTAGACTGATTTACTATGTAAGTCCAGACTGTCCCTATGGCCATCAAAGGGTTCTTCGTCATCGCCAGGTATGCCTTGCATGTAAAGTTTTTCTCATGAAAAGTTGTGCATTAAAATATTTGTTTAGCTTAAATGCACCAGTTTTGTTCTAATGCTAGGCTAATGACTCGATAGAAGTTATTATAAATTGATTATTCAGTTAAGGCACTAGAAAAAGGAAAAAAAAAAAAAAAGAATTATTATGAGGTCACCTTGTGCTAGTTTATCTCATGGAAGATCTGTTTGAAAGGAATATATATAGTTCAGTTCAGAGATCTTAAAGATTGATAAAATTATGTAGAGTTATGGCAGTTTAGGAATAAAAGTATATATATGATTAAGCCAAGGAATAAACTATTATAGACAATAATTCATCAAGGGCTATTGTTGTGTTTTGTATTGAGCTTAGTGGCAGTACAAAGAATTCTTTCCTAAGACACGTACTTAAGGACAAAATTAAGGATGTTTTGAAGATAGAAAGGAGAAGAGAGAGATTATAGTTTATTTAAAGGTTGCTTGACATTAAGTCAAATGTCTCAAGAAGAATTTTGAAAGGGTTATTAGGACATGATCACATTGGTGGCACTGAAGATTGGTGGTTTGAATAAGTGTGTGTTTTGGCTCTTCGAATAACGTGCCTAAAAAGGGGAAAAAAAAAAGGTTTGTCTAAGGGGATAAGGCATCCCAAGGAATTTTTAGCTATTAGAGTTAGTGCCTCTTATATGAAAACTCCTGAGGTTTAATATGACAAAAGTACTATTGTGGAGTTTAAGGTTGATGGACTGCATGATGTACTTTGGTTATTCATGTGTAGTACTCGAAGAGTGAAAATGTTCAAGCTGGAAAGTAAGTGAACTTCATGTGAGCAAACTTTTCTAAAGAATACCTTATTTAGTTGGTGTGATTTGGAAGGAAAGCTAGTTTGAACAGGATTTAGAAAGAAAATGTGGCTTTTGAACTAAAGAGTTAAACTTAAGAAGTACCTCAAGGTACTTAGTTACCCATACCATGGTTAAGATGAAAAGAATTTAGTTAAGCTAAAGAGACCACGAGAGAAACTTTTGGAGTCGAAAGGCAATGAAAATTGGTGAAGAAGAATTCTACAATACGAACATTTAGTTGAGAAGGTAAGACTTATGGAGGAGGTAAGTAGAGCTACACCTTGTGTAGTGAGTTCGTGTCACATTTGGAACAAAAAGAAGAGCACCTTAAGTGTAGGTCTTAAAGGAACGAGTTTAAGGAAGGTGACTACTTTGGAAAGAAAGGAAATTAATGTGTTCAAAACTTCAAAATACTTGGATATGGTTTGGATTGAAGACATATTATGAGTGGTTACTAGGTGTTAGTTTTGGTGTAAAAGAAGGATCTCTCACTATCATTTGGAACTTTGGACCTCACTATGTGATGGTGGAAGAATCGCATAAAATATTGGTTGTAAAGCTCAGTTTCAACATCAAAATCTTTTTCCACAATAAAAGGGGTAAGAGAGATGGACTAAAGTGGAGTTGTTAGTAGCAATAGTTGATCGGAAGCTATTGACATAGAATGTTGAGGCTTTAATGGTCAGAAGGTACACCATCAAAAGTATTAACGAAAGTTAGGGGATTGTGACTTTGGGTTCAAGTTATAACTAGAAACTAGTGATCAATGGATTTGGTTTAAATGTGAAAATAATCTAACTCTAAGTAGAGATCCATTGTATGAGAGTTCAAGTTAAGTAGTTAATCTAGATCTTCTGGCTGACTACTAGCACAAAAGATGGATTTCAGAATAGAACACTCCCGTTCTTAATGCTGCCTACAAAGTAGTTACAGCAGAGTTGAATAGCAAGTCGCAGATAAATGAGCTATCTATGGAAAATTTCCAATCCCACCAAAATTAATCACCTTATTTTACTTGCCCCAAGATAAAATTATCTTTTTATTATTATTATAATTATTTCTTTTCACACGTAATAACTTAAACTTATTTACTAGGAGGATTTACCCCAACGATTTGGGGTTGTTACATAATACCTCTAATGCTTATTGCTTTTCAATATTTAATATCAATATGGAAAAAATGGAAAATGAAAAGGTCATCTTATTCTAAACTCCTTTTCTCCAGATTTTTTTCTCACTTCATAACTTGAAATGCACCATTCTTATAAAGAGAGACGTTTTCACGTCTTCTTAAACTCGAAATATGACAAATGGTTGGTAAGAGGAAAGGTTCATTCCTTGCCCACAACCGACCAAAAAGGGGAAGGACTTTTAGCTGTAGGAGAATCATGATCAAGAGAGTAGATTCAAAGCTATATATACAGTAAAGATCAACAAATATATTTGCATAGTTAACTAACAATGTATTAGCTACGTCCACGAGTAGAGATAGATATCAATTTTATTAATAGAGGAATATCAAGTAATAGATATTGTAAATGTGTCTATAAGGTTAGAGAATTTAGAGGAGTATGCCCCTCTAAACTCTAAAAAGTCTTGTATTTAGTCATTCAAAGCGACGGATAATGGATTCAAAATATATATATATATATATATATATTTCCACATAGGGACATTTAATATAAGTTTCTCTGTCTATCCTACCCTTTTTTTTTTTTTTTTTTCTCATTCTTGTCTCTCCACCTTACACTTTCTGAGAGGGGAGGGAGGGAGGGCCAGAAAAGGCAAGCTCACCAAAAGAGAGATATAATTTGTTGTTAAAAGGAGGGCTTTGAAGAGGAGACTCACTCGCACATACACCAAAAATAATAATAATAATAATAATAATAATAATAATAATAATAATAATTAAAAATCATAAATTAAAAAAGGAAAAAACAAAAATTAAAAATAAAAATAAAAGAAGGGAGAATCTAATCAGTAATCACAGGCCCCTTCCCCTTTGGACTGTCTAACCACGTTCCTCCATCTCCTCTCCCATTTTCTCTTTATAAAAATATTTATTAAAAAAAAAAAAAATCTTGTCCTTTTCTTATTAAATTTAGGTTAAATCTATGTTTTAATCAATATATAATGTAAATGTCAAGTTCTTAGTTCTATTGATGTATCCTTGTATCTCTGTTAACTGATCTTTCGAGGGGATTCATAAAAGTTATGATATGTATAAAAAAATATATTATTTAAATTAATACATGTAATAACTAAGAAAATAGAAAAAAAAAATTAAACTATTTACAAATATAACATAATTTTACTTTTTGTCTCTGATAGACACTGATAAAAAGTAAAATTTTGCTATATTTGTAATTATTTTTAATAGTTTTTCTATTTTAGAAAACATCCTTAATAACTATTTTACTTTTTTGTTTTTTTTATAATATGTGAGGTGAGGAATTGAATCTTTAACCTTAACGTTCATAATACAAATTTTTATTTTTACAGTGAAAATTCATATTAGTATCATTAAGTTCATATTGATATTTGTATATATTATTTACATTTTCTGAATTTTTTAGGACACAACTGAAATTTGGTTCTTGCTAAATGGACCCACAACATGAAACTTTATCTCATTAAATTTAATTACTATTAAGAATAAGTGAAAATGAAGGAGTGATTTTTAATTTTCTTTTTGGGCAAAACTATTATATTTTAAATTTATAATAAGAGTCTGTCGGATCAATAGTCTAAAAACAAAAATTAAAAAAAAAAATGTTGTGTTTGATGTTCCCGCGTCAATTTCAAATATAAACTTGGTAGCAATTTTTTAAACTGAAACATAAACTGAAAAGTGTTTTCTTAGTAAATATTAATTCTTTTTTTTTTACAATATTATATATCAATTTTTTTAACCCATGTAATTTATAAATTTTGTATGAATATTAATTTACGTTGTTATATTATGTTATAAATGTTCTAATTTTTCACAAAAAGGGAAAAAGTTTATAATATAAAATCAAAGATTTGTGTAATTAGCTTTGAATTTTTTCCCTCTTTTTTGTACATAACTACACATCTTATTACTGAAAAATGTTAAATTACAAATCTAGTTATTTAATTTTAAATTTGTATCTATTTAACCATTGAATGTCGAAAGTATCTCATAGATCGATTATTTAATAAATCTTTTGAAATTTAAAAATATCAAATAAATTTGTAAAGTTATCATTTTGTAATGTAATTAATAGGTTTAATGGGTAATTTGGATTTTTAAATCAACTATTTAAGTAACTCCAAAATTCTAAAAGGAAAATTTATACTATATTAAATGGGAAAAAGTAGGAGAATTTTTACATTCCTTTTTTGTCCCTGTATTTTTAGTAAATGACTAGAATGATGTTAGAAAAATAGAGGTGCAACCTTATGTCGACGAGACACAACTCATTGGGTGCAAGTGGTTACACATTGAATTAGTATATCCATTCTTGAATAAATGTGATCTATGTATAAAAAAGTGACTACGCAAGTTTAGTTGCTTGTAGATACCCTTCAGGATATGACTTTTCGAGTTTAGGTGTCTAATGATTGTTTTTATGTAGGTGGTTACATATCAAATGAATGTATTCATTATTCATGTATGAGTGTGATCTATATAAAAAACAACATATCGAATTTAGGTGTTTGCTAAGAGATGTTAGAATAATAAAGGTTGTCCTTCATATTCTCGCTTTAATAAATAGATTTATTATACGTGAAAGTTAACTTTGAAGTGGAATAAGTACGTTTTATGTCAACATAACACCACTATTTAAGTGTAGCTGGTGTTACATTTTGAATTTCAGCATCTATTACTAATTTTATAATTTTTTCTTAGAAAGAGATTTTATTATATCATATATATTTATAAAGTACAGAGTAGTTGAAGGTATTTTAATGTACTTAATCAGCATAATTTATAATTAATAAGTATAAATAAATTTTCAACATTCACACCATAACAAATAAAATAATAAACTATAAAATTGATAATCACGTACGATCACAAGTGAATCATTACTAGCGGAAAAAAAAAAGTTGAAAAGACAAAATAACCCTTGAAAATAAGGGGGATGGGCCCAGAAATTGGAGTTTTTTTTTAATTATTTTTTTTTTAGGGTTTAAGGTCAACTAGCCCCATCATTTCCATTTCTCTCAAATTGAGAGAATACTTTGTTATTTAAAAAATATAATAATAAAAATGATCTTTTTAAAAAAATAACGAATGAATACCGATCTTTTTATTAAAAAAATAAAATAAGGACAAAGAAAAAGACATAACTAAATTGTAATCTAACGTTGGATTTTGTGGACTGTTTTGATCATTTCTGCATTTAAAAACCTATTAATAAAAAGAAAAATTATTTTAAATAATAAAAATATTAAAAATATTTATATAGCAAAATATCACCATTTATTCTGATAAACTATTATTTGTGTCTATCATATATATTTTATCGATAGACATAAATAGTAATTTATCACCGTCTACCGCAGATACAGTAAAATTTTGTTATATTTATAAATATTTTAGTTTATTTCTCTATATTTGAAAATAATTCTGCACAAAATTAAAAATTAATATATATATATATATATATATATATATATATATATATATATATATATATATATATATATATATATATATATACAAATATATATATGTATATACACACACCAAAGGGGCAGGAAAGGAAAAAGAAAACCTAATGTGAGCAGACAAAATAATGACTTTTCTTATCTTCTTTTTTTTTCTGGACAAGATAATGACTTAAAAAGTGTATTAGAGATAACCTTTTCACATAAAAAGGTTTTTTTTTTTTTTTTTTTTATAAAAAATTTTTTTTTTTTTTTTTTTTTATAAAAAATTTTTTTTTTTTTTTTTTTTGAAAGAATGTTAAAATATAGTTTTACTTATAAAGTTGAACCGTATCTTTTTCTCCACAAAAAATCGCATTTTTTATTTTTATTTTGTCTGTAAAGTTTAAAAGTTTTTACTTTAATTGCTCAAATTCCAATAATTTTCAAATTCCGTTATTGACATTAAAATTTGAGTCAATAATTTTTTTTCTACAAATTTGAGTCAATAATAAAATAAAAGTGATATGGTCTTTTTATTATTGAGTAACGCCCATGCATAATCAAAATTCATCCCATGAAGATGTGACAATATTGACAGGGTATCACTAGCATATAAATTAAATAATAACAGTAATAGTGTTAAAATATCATTTTGGTTCGTATACATTGAGTTCTATTTTATTACAGTACATGTAGTTTTATTTGTACTTCTAATTTGTATTCTCAATAAATTACCTTAAATTTTGTCTTTCAAAATTAATTTCACCGAAATTAATTAAATAATAATAACAATATCCATGCAACAAGAGATACTATAGGAAAATATTTCCAAAATTTATTAAAGGAATGTTAACAAAGACTCTTTCTAAATTTTTTCGAAAAAAAGAAAGTCAACAATAAAATAATAGCATGGAATAAATTTAAGATTTATTTAAGAAAATTTTACTTTTTTTAGTCCAAATTTTAAACAATATGTGTGTATGGTCCCTGAGGTTTTAAAAATATACTTTTTTAGTCCTCAAATTTTAAGAATAAGTTCATTTGGTCTCTATGTTTTCAAAAGGTACCTTTTTAGTCCATAAATTTTTAAAAATATGATTAAAAGGTCCTCAAATAATTGTTTATTATTATTTTACTTAAGTATATGTCATTTTAAATTAGAAGAATAATTTTTAAAAACCATCTCCTCTCTAAAACTATTTTTTTTTCTAATTTTATATATCATATAACTATTTTTTAAAAATAAAAGAAAAATATTGAAGGACCTTTTAAACCTATTTTTAAAAATTGAAGGACTGAAAAAATATTTTTTGAAAACTCAGGGATCAAACACACATATTATTCAAGACTTGGGGACTAAAAAGATAATTTTTTCTTTATTTAATGCACAAAGACTAAATTTAGACATCTAAAAATACATGAACTAAAATAAAATGACACTTAAAATACATTAATCAGATTGATATGTAATCCTTTTCTTGAGTTACAGGACTTAAATCCTCCTTCCTCGCATTTGTCTTTACCAAAGTATATATATAAAGATTTTATTTGATAATTATTTTTTTACTTTTGAAAATTAAATTTTGTAACTACTTGTATTCTTTTATCTACTTAACTATAACAATATATCTAAAATTCGTATCAAGTTTTGAAAACTAATTAAAAAAAATTGTAGTTTTTAAAAACTTATCTCGGTTGTTTTGTTTTTTTAAAATTGTCTTGCTAGAAATGATAATTAAACGAAGTCTACACAAATACTAATTTTTTAAATTATCTTGTTAGAAAATTTTGAGTGCATTAAAATAGATGGAAAAAAACCATAATGAGCCATGTCAATTTCTCGTCAAAGATTCGTTGCAAGGACTATGTTTCGAAATTATTTTATAACTTAAGAATAAATCATAATCGTACAAGATTAAAAATAGATTAAAACATGATTTAAATGGATTGTTTTCAAATATAAAAAAAATGAACCCAAATATTTATAAATATAGCAAAATTTCACTACTGTCTATTAATAGATCGCAATAGACTAGTATTTGTGTCTAACAATGTTGTGATAGACACAAATAGTAGTCTATTGCAATTTTTCGTAGTCTATCACAGATAGACTATGATATTTTACTATTATTTATAGACATTTCAGCAATTTTATTATTTAGAAAAATTTTGTTAGATTAAAAATATATTTAACCCAAATTCTAAAATTTAGAATTTGAATATATTAGGTAGTCTATAAATTTGATTTTGTGTGTCAATGTGGTCTCATTATTTTAAAAACTTTTTTTCTCCTAGTATTTTTTAATTAAAATTGTAGATAGTGAAAGTACAGATGTTCATCAGAAGATTATTTTCCCTTCCAATGAGATGCTCTTCACTTATTTATTTATCCATGTTAGGCTTTTTTGGAATAAAAACAATACAAAAATATATCTAAAATGAATGGGAAAGGGGAATATTGAAGTAAGGCAAAAAATAGGGTTAAAAAATATGGAAGTATGAGTTGACAAGACCTAAAAGAAAACCTAATTGTAAAGTACTTTAGGATCAAGTTCCCTATGCTTTCTATAGATATATTTTGATTTCTCCTAAGTTATGTCTTTCATGAACAATCATAGAAGTCTTTTTTAAAAAAAGAAAGTCAAATAAAATAAAGTTTAGTCAAATGATTTCCCATAAAAAAAAAAAATTAGGAAAAGTGGTAAATTTAGATTGGATTAAGTTATAGATGGAGTAGCATAATCTATGAAAAAGAATTTGATATACTACTAAAAAAAAATGAGATAAATAATCATGTTTGAGTAAAATGATTTTATATGTTGTTTTATCCTCTATTTTCGATGTTATGTGAAATTAGTCAACACACAATAAGCAATATCACATCATCATTTTATTAACAATATTTACTAAACAAAAATTACCTATAGAATCACAATATGAACTTCAAAAATATAATTAAAATTTAAAGTTTTTAAATTTAGTGATTATTTAAATACCACTTATAAGTTTCGGTACTATGTTTGTATTCATCCGTGAAAATTTTGAACAACGGTGACCGTTGTTAGAGGTAGAATAATGAGAATTTTTTTTTTTTTTAAAAAAAAAGCAACCAAATTATATGCATGCATCTTTCCTAAATATATATATATATATATATATATATATATATATATATATATATATATATATATATAAAGTATCATAATCATTAGTGAATTATTATTTTAAAAAGAATTCTTATAAGTTATAACCATATAAAATCATTATGCATTTTGTTTCTAGAATTATTAAAAATAAAGAAAATTAAGAAAAGTTAAAGGAAACCAATCATGGAAAATTTGGAACTGAAGTTTGATAATAATTGATAGAAGAAAGAAAGTTGAAGACCTCTAAGTAAGCAATTGGTATGAGGGGATAGTTGTTCATAACAGCACCCTCTTTATTGTGTTTTACCAAAATTATATTATATTTCATAGTTATAAAGAGAGAAATGTTCACGAGTGGGGTCGGATATGGTTTTTTTTTTTTTATTTTATCCCCTCTCTTCATTTCATTTTTCATCCCTACAAAATTTAAAAGAAAATTTTGTGAGAATTCCTCATACAAAACTCGTAGGAGAAACTTTTCCCTATTTTAGTTTTTTAAAAAAGAAATCAACTTAAATAACAACCATTTAAAAGTTTTAATCAAATATTTAATTTTTCAAAAAAAAACATTTAAATTATTAATTTGAATGTACAGAGAGATTATTTAAATTTTCTTAGTAGAACAAAATAATTATGTATCAAAATATTGTTATATAAATAATATAAACCTAAACGTTGATTGAAACATATATTTATTATTTTATTCATTAAACAATAAGATTTAAAGTTTAAATGTAATACTTAATATAAAAACAACAATATAATAATAAATTAAAAAAGACGCGAATGAAGTCATGACGGAGAACGGGATGAGACAGAAATAAATGTTCTCGTTAGCTTACAACTTTTTTCTCCACTCTCTCACTCAACACATTCTCTACAAGGAAAACAAACATCTCTAGTTTTAAGACAAAGAAAGATTGTATTAGAATCAAAATTAAGAACATATAAGAGCAATTTCCCGACATGAGCATGACTGAACAATAGCATGTACTCTTTTTTTCAAGGTTTGAGGTTGAAATTATCATGTTTCACTTTTTTTTTTTATTGAAATGATAAAAATAAAATACGTTTGAAATTAATTTTTTTTTTAATTTTTATATTTCACACTAGGTGGTTCTCATCTCCCCCATTTGTGGAACATGAATTGATTTTTTACAAATACCTTAATTATTGAGTGAAGTTAAATGGAGTGGAATTAAACTATTCAACTTAAGTTATTGCTAACAAATTTATTAATAAATGAGCATAATTAGAAGAAAAATAATGGTAGGTTGTCATAAAAAACTAACCATTCTTTTAAATCTTTAATTAGATTTTAAAACTAGAAGAATATATTTTCTTAAAACCAAAATTTGTTTTGATATCTAAAACTAAAGATGAATTATTAATAATAATAATAAATCAGGTTATATAACCATTAATGAACAAAAGCTCTTTTTTCTATATACATGTCAAGCAAAAAAATCGAACCTCGCACTTTAAAAAAAAAAATAATAATAATTAAATACAAATCATTATAAGACAAACATAGTGGGCCGTTGGTTTGTAAAATGTGACTTTTATGAGATAACGTCTCTCCTTTTCTCAATGAATATTAAAATAAATAAATAAATATATATATATATATACACATTTTTATTCCATTAACTTATCCACTATTATATTAATATTAAGACAAAATCGAGTGAGCCGTGTTAGAACAGACAGTGCGTCTTCACATATACATACATAGGGAAAGAGAAAAGGTTTAAGTTTTATTTTAATTTTTCTTTCTTAAAAAATTAATTTAGTATTTTGTTTTTCCTAAAAAGGATTTATATATAATATATATTAATCGTCCAAAAAGATATTTGCTCCAAAAGCATAGTGCAATTAATTAAGGTATATACTTTCTACAAATGAAGAATATTTTAAGAATTTAACACTTATCTTACACTTAAAAATACTTTTTAAGTATTTATGGAGGTGAGTCAAATAGATTCTAAATAAGATTGTTTTTAAATATAGCAAAATGAATCAATTTATTAGTAATATAACAAAATGTCACTGTCTATTAATGATAGGATACACTAATAGATTCACATCTTGTTATCCTTAAAAATATTTTTAGAAGTTTTGTCATTTAAAACAATTATCCTTCTCAATATCTTTTTCACACATATAGTTGAACTATATATATATAATCCGGTAACATTTAGAAATAAATAAATAAAAATACTATTTTATATAATTCAATAGATAAAGTTTTAATTATTATCTTAAAATCAATGTTAAATATGAGTATGAATTTGGTGGTAGATTTAAATTTTGTAAAGAGATTAAAAGAAAAAACATAAGGTTTACTTTCAAAGCCACAAAACTCAATAAAAACCGAAATATTATTTTTTAAAAATAGGGAAATGACCTTTTATTAGTCCTTAAGTTTTGAACAATATGTATGTTTACTGTCTTTGAGTTTTTTTCTTTGATTTTTTAAATAATCATAAGATATTTAAACTTAGGAAAAAAAATAGTTTTAGAGAGAATGATGATTTTTAAAAATTATTTTTCTAATTTAAACGGTCATATAATTATTTAAAATAATAATACAAAATTATTTGAGAGATCTCTTAAACCTGTTTTAGAAAATTAAGTGACTAAAAATGTACATTTTGAAAACACAAAGACCAAATGGACCTATTCTTATAAACTTTAAGACTAAAATAGTACATTTTTAAAACTTAAGGAACAAACATACACATCATTCAAAATTTAGAGACTAAAAAAGTAATTTTTCGAATAAAATAAAACACTAATGAATGATTAATTGCATTTATTTCCCTTGGTAGCAGAGGGGATTTTATTTTGCTGTCAAATTTTTTGAAGTAGCCTAAAAGTTATATATATATATACGTGTGTGTGTAAAATATATATGTATGTGTGGATCCAACTTTGATAAGCTCTATTTTTAATCCATCCTGATCCAGCTTTACTTTCCTTCCAACAAATGCATGAGCTACATAGGTCAGCCAAAGTACCTTTTGGAAACAACAAAGATCAAGAAACAGATTTAAACTTATATTATAATTTTTTAAAAAAAACAAAAAAAAAGGAAAAATGGTTGTAATTTACCAAAAAGTACATCTGCTGGAATATTGGCATCTTTTCCCAAACACCACAACAGACAACAATCACGGAAACCCCCCTATTTTATATCCAATTAAATAAATTTAATTTTTTACATTCTCATAATTGCTATCTATTTTTTCTCTTCAACTTGAAACTTCAAATATCCATATTTCGTATTTATTAGTTTTATTTAAAATCCATTAATAAATCATTGTTACATGCGTAAAACTTCTTTTAAATGTCAAAATTAACACAAATAAATAGAAAATGTTGGAATCAAATTGATATAATAGTGATTTTTTCATTACCTATTTAGAAAGAGTTATAAGATCTACTACTCATTTTCTATTTTGAAATTTAAAAAAAAAAAAAATTGAGTATATAAATCACCTAAGATGTAAATTAGAGAAATTGTTTTAAATGGTAAAACTTTACGACCTATTATAAATAAAAAATAAAATTTTAATATATTTGTAATTATTTTGAACAGTTTTTTCCGGTTGAAAAAATGCCTATAAATTATTTTATTTGAAAATTTAGAAAATTATTAAGTTAAAACTTGAAGTCATATAAATTAAAAAATTTATTATGTGAGAGGGAGAGATCCTTGAAAGCGACAGAGTTTAGATAACAAGTATGTCACACATCATTACGAAAAAAGCTTCAACAAAGACACAAAGAGTTCTGAACTCAGACGCTCCGGCATAAGCGCGTGGATTTCAAACGCTCCTTTTGGATGGAACAGCGAAAAAACAAAATTCTCAATCAGCAATAGCATCTCTCTTTTTTTTAATCTCTCATGTGGGGTGGGTTGTTTTTGAGAAGAAATAGTAAATTTGGAGGGCATTGATGATTCATAAAACAGAGAATTTTAAATGGTGAAGAAATTGATTAGAGAAACGAGATTAACTAAAATGAAAAAACAAAATCTCCCCGCCGTATTTACATACATGATGATGATGATGATGATGAACCTGTTTTTTGTGTTAAGAATTAGCAAATTGAAACCAAATCCGTCTATCACAAACGGGAAATTTCAGTATAATGCCTAAACATTGAGACGAAAATGGAAAAACGGGGTTTGTTAGTGTTACCCAAAATTAAAAATCCCTTTTCTTCTAATCTCATCAATGGATTTTCCCTCCGCCGTCGGTTTCGTTGATCCGCCTTGTCGTTGTTCGGTTACTACTATTATTGCTGCCGCTACTACTACTCTGGTGGTTTCTGCTGCTGCTTCCGCCGCCGCCGGTGCCAGTGAATAATGGTCCAAATCCGAACACAGAGACGGATTTTGAGGATCCTCTTAAGGAAGAACAAACTGGAACGTTTAGGACTGGAGTCACTCTCACGTTTGCAGAGTATGATCGTTCCATTCCTCTGTTTTTGAATTTCGGTCCGCCATTGAAGCTGCTTGGACTGCTTGAGCTTCGCTCCAAGTTGTGGAACACGATTTTCCCTGATGAGTTCATTCGTGGACTATCTACAGATACTCCTCGAATCCCTAATCTACTGGATGATGACGACTCTCCAGGCGTACGCCGAATCGGGCTTCTTCCTACTCTCGTCGCCGCCGGATGATGATCCGCTGTTGAAGTTGATCTTGGATTGCTCTCCGATTTAGGCCTCGGTTTCACCAGTCTCATCCGTGGTGGATTGTGGTGATTAGGGTTCCTATGGAGGGAAATCGGATTCGTGTTTGGCTTATTTTCGCAATCTAGCGAGAGTCTGTGAAGATCTTCGTGTTCGTGACCTGAGGAAGAAGAGGAAAGAGATACACGGGAAGAAGATAGTGAAACAGACTCACTATCGGAATCCTTCAGTAATGGAAGGCTCAGCGACGAATCCAACGAAGACGACAACGACGATTTCGAACTCCGGTGGAGGAAGTACTTCAGCGCCTTCGAATTTGCTTCCGAGAAGTAAGACGACGACGTCGTCGTCGTTTTGTGGTTTTCGTTTTTAGCGCCGCCATTGCCATTGCCATTGCTGCTGCTCTGGTACAGCTTTTTGAGCCCTAAAAGCTCTCTCCATCGACTGGAACACCTCGGCGCCTTAGGAGAAAACAGATACGGATCCGTACTGCATTCTTCCTCAACTCTCCGGCGGGACTGAGCCGCAGTCTTCGGCGACGAAACGCACCTTGTGGACTTTAAACCGTTGACTGAGGGTTTAACAGAAGAGACCTGAAGCGGCACGAGTTTCCCATCCAAAAACAGCTCATCTGCAGGGAGCATCAAGGAGACGGGATCTTGAAGACGAAACTCGAACTCGCTTACTGGAACCAGTTCAGGATCCGGATCTCGAATCTCGGACTCACCGGCCGGGTTAGTGGCAGGCTTAGGCTTAGATAGAGGTCCGACGAGGTTGGAAGAAGGTGGGGAATCGTCAGGGAAGTCGCGGCTGAAGGAGATGCGAGGGCTGAGCCAGCCGTAAGAATGGCATGGAACAGAAGAAGAGCAGTCGAGGAAATTTTCCGACGACATTCCGACATTGTTAACGCATGCGGAAGCCATGGATGGCGGCGGCGATCATGCGAAGGTGAATGGAAGTCCGGTGATGGTGAAAATGGGGAAGAGGATGACGCCGGAGAAGGTCAACGTCTATGTCGCAAATCACATCGGCAGAATATCCGGCGAGATCTGGAGGAGAGAGAGAGAGCTAGGGTTTGGAGAAATGATGAGTTGGCCTTTTCGGAAGAGGACCGTGGTGCCACCGTACAGGAAACCCACTATTTATATCTGGAAAAATAACCTTTTTTTTCTTTTTTTCTTTTTTGCAAGTGCAGCCAAAAATGCCAATGGCGCCATTTCCATTTTCCTTTTTTCTTATTATTCAAAAAACTAATAAGGAATGAGGATAGGCATGTAGCCCATTTACAATCCTACACCTAAATTGCAATAATGGGTAAATTAAAAATCTAGTCCCCAATCACTTTCTTTTTTTGTCTTTTTTTTTTAAATGTGAGATTATAACTTTGCTCCTAAAAATTTATAATTATATTTTAATTTCTACTGTTGACAAAATCTTTATAAATACTCAATATGGTAGAGACTATATATTAGAGTTTTATCAAAACATGTGACTGGTTTTTAGGTGTTATCAATTTATTAAAATTAAGTTTTAATTTCTAAGATCATAGGGATTAAATTTTACTACATATCAAATTTTTAATTTAATCTTTTAAAAATCAAACATATGAATATTACTTTTCCTTATAAATTTCTCTTTTCAGTAAATTTTTTTTTTTTAATTAAGACAAAATTTGAAGACTTGAAAAATCTATTTTTAAAGACTTTTATATATATATATATATATAGAATTTGACTAATAATTCAAGTGTTTCTTAAAAAAAAAAATATTTGTGAAAACTAGAATATATAATTTATGAGAAAGCAATCAGAAATAGAAAACTAAAAATAAAATTGTTCCATTTTAACTCTACATTTGCATTGCTTCAAAAAGAAAAAAATTACATTTATGCTTATTTTATTTGCTTATAGATCTTTAAAGTTTTGATTTTGTATCCGTTAGTATCTAAATTTTCAACTTTCTGTCTAATACATCATTTACCTATTCACCATTTTTAAAATTCACAAATCTGCTAACACACAAAGTTGAAAGTTATCCTGTTAAGCCCGTTTCGATTTTGCTTTTGCAAGCGTAAAAGGGATTATATGAGAATCTTAATCGCTTTGACTGTTTGGTAAAACAACTTATGTACTCAAAATTACTTTTAAATTTGTTCTAACCTACTAAAGTAATTTATTGGAGCTTTTAGATTTTAGCTTCCCTAAAAATTTCTTCTCTTGTTCATCTCAATTTATCATTCACTAATTTATTTTCTCATATTTATTCCAAATTTTAATTGATTCAATTTTTGTAGTAATTATTTAAAAGAAATCATTCATTACAAAATTTAGATTAAATAATATCAGTTGCAAATCATATATATTTTCAAATAATTATAAATTAAATATGAATATAAAAAATAACTAAAATGATAGTATGTTTTTTTTTTCATATAACTATATTACACAAATTTAATATTAATTTACTAAACATTATAACTAGTATTTTTAAAATTTAAAATTAAACTTTACCAAACACTATTTACTTCTTCCTACAACTGATTTTTATAAAAGCATAACTACCAGCAATTATTTGAAAAGCTACGACAATCTCAAACTAAGCTTTAGACATAAAATTTAATTTTATATCTAACAAATTGAGTTAATTCTTTAAACAATTTTAACATTTTAAGACCTATAAAACATAAAATTGAAAGTTTAATAACTTAATAGACTCATTTGTCATTAATGTCCGTACTAACTATTTTTTTTCACAAATAGCTAGCAGGTTTAGAGAATTTTCATGAAACTTCATATCCAAATGTCTTATTTTAGAGCACAACTAGGAAATGAAGAGATTCAAACTAAAATTACTAACACATAATATATGTCAGTTGACTTATAGTCGGTTTTTAGATGTTAACGTGCTTTTAAGCCCTCTTAGATACAAAACATTAAAATAATAATTATTTTTCTTTCTTTTCTTTTCTCTCTTGGTGAAATCACCCCCCAAATTCAGCCAAAAGTTCATATATCTATCTCCTGCCGCTTGAGAGCCTAGCTATTTGTATTATTTTTATTATTGTTACACTTACTTTTTTTCATACGTTCATCGTGCATCAATTAGTAGTCATATATATACAATACTTCTTCTTATTACTATTATGGGCATATTTGGGGGCTTTTTAAAAGAATTTATAGGCATATTTGATGCACTAACGATATAACTACATTGATTCAATATAATTGTTACAAAATGTTGATATACTTTCTATATATATATATATATGGATACATTATATTATATGTTTATATTAGCTATGTACATAATATATACCATTTATAAAAATATCACGTAAACAAGTAATTAGATATATACTTGCAAAGATGAAAAATATATATATATATATATATATATATACCGAGGGTGTTGCGGAATGGTTTGTGGCAGTGTATGCTGCCTCCTAAGGTGAAAGTTTGTTGTTTGGAAGATATTGAATGATATTATTCCCTCGATGATGAATATGACATCTAAAAACATTGAGTTGGATACTTGGTATCCGTTGGAGACGACAACACATCTGTTTTGTTTTGGAATCGTCGGGTATCTAAGGCTATATGGTCACATTTCTTTTCAGCTAATGATGTATTGATTTTGTGTGGCAGGAACAACTATGCCGCTTATGGGAGTTGAGTTTCGTGCGACGGTGATGATTCAGTTGGAGCCCTTATTGATTCCATCTAAGAGGTTAGGGGCAAGACATCAGTGACCTGAAAGGTGGAAGTGGCGTCATTGACCTCAGGGGTGGAGAGCGGGGGAGCAGAACAATGAGAGTTGGTGTGGATGGGTTCGTCCACCTCAAGTCTGGTTGTTGATGTCATGTCATGTGATGCTGTGTGGGATGTGACAAAGGTGAAAGGTGTGGTTGATTTTGTGCTTCATCATCATATGGGTGCAAGGTCTATGTTGGGAGAGCTCGATATGTTATTTGTTGTGGTTAGCACGATAGCAATTGGTTTACATGCTATTATTTTCGATGTGCTACCTACCTGTGATAGTGGAGTCAGACAATTTGATAGTTGTGTGATTGTTAACTGGAGAGAATGTTATGTTAACTATAGTAAAATCAATGGTGGCGGGTATTCTTTCCTTAGGCATGCATCATAGGATTCAATTCCATCACATCTCCAACATCCTCAAAATCTGGTGACAGATGGATTAGCTCGTTCGCCTGTAGCTAAGTCTCAATATCACCATTAGAGGGATAATTTTCCTACTTGGCTTTACCATTTGGTTGAGGTAGATTTAGTCTCGATGTTGTTTTGATTTCTCAAAAAAAAGTATATGTATAAAATTATTGAAAATTGTAACTTATTTTCAGTGCCAAACTTGGCCTATGCAATTTAGAACACAAGCAAAGATGATGACATAAACTGTATTACAAACATTTGAAAGCAAATTAACAGAAAAGGATCACAAGAATTTTTTCTTCATTTAAAAAGAAAAAAAACATTTAAGGAATATTAAAGAACTTAATTGAAATGTCTATAAAAGTTTAAAGAACCAAAAAAAAGTAATTTAAACCTACATTGTGTGATTTTAGATATGTTAGTTCTTTCCTATTTTCATAAAAATATATAGCCATATTAAAAAGTTTATTTTAGTATAACAATTTAAATATTGAAGGATACAAAGCTGAAAAAAATTTATTAAAATATAGTTTGGCAAGTTAAGATTGAAGATGGTTTGGCAAATTCCACTTTAGTTCCTATAAACTAATTCAAAAAAATACCTTATCCAAATTCAAATTATATACATTTAAGGATTGTTTTTAAATATAGAAAAGTGAACCAAAATATTTATAAATATAACAAAATTTTAATATCTATCATGAGATAGACAATAGTAGTCTATCGCAATCTAACACAGTCTATCACAAATACTGTAATATTTTACTATAGACGATAGTAGTCTATCGCGATCTATCACAGTCTATTGTAAATATTGTAATATTTTGGTATAGTTTGTAAATATTTTCAATAATTTTGTTATTTAAAATAATTTTCCTATATTTAATTTAGACCAGAATCTATGAATAAAAGAATCTTATCATAATTTCGTAGTTGAAAATCAACTAATAATAATTAAGGTAATTAAGATTTAATTGAATGAAAGCTAGTTGTCAACAGTTTTGTCAAAGGAAGCCAAAAATCATAACCTAACAAAAAAAGAAAAAAAAAAAACCCATTAATTACAATCCCCCAACCCTATAATAATTAACAAATAGGTTTTTGTTACAAATTTAAGAGACTAATTTACTATAGTTTTATGCTACATGCTATGAGTTTTAATCCTTTTGAATTTCTACCATAACTCAATTGATTTAATCATATACAAATTAATAATCTAGAGGACAGCAGAGAGATTTAAACTTTAATGGAAATTATTAATTTTGAATTTGACAAAAAGAAACCAACTTGATTGAATAAATATTGCATTACCTTGGTCCATATTTTTTTGGAGAATGAACTTTAAAGTTATTTTTCAAAAAATATTCCAAACCAACTGGATTGTTTCAAGAGTAATTTTGATTCGTCACCCGAACATTCTATTCTAGCATTAGAAGAAAAAGAAACATTTGGACCTCTTGAAGTCACTTAAAAAGTTAATCCAAACATACTATAGAGTCTGCCGCGTTTTATCTTTCAATTCTCTCACGGTTTAACAAAAATTCTACAACTCAAAAATCAATTCTCATCTCAAACCATGAGAACAGTATGAATTGAATGAATGAAGAATCTCTAATCCTCATAATACAAGAAGTTTAAATATAATAGTTGACCAAACCAATTTCATTTTAATTCTCCCACAAGCTTTCCTCATTTAGTAAATGGAATCTTCACTATTCTAAGTAACAGGGCCCTTCTAACCAACTTGATTCATAACAACTAACTTTACTTGAAAACTATCTCAAATCAGACCAGTCATTCATAAGAGAGAGAGAGAGAGAGAGTTAGGAGACAGGAGAAAGTTTGGTATAGGGCTCTCATAATACCACCATCTGCCAAGTGATTCTGTCTTCAACCTCAAGCAGTCAGAAGTTGGAACTCCCAACTCATGCAGCTGCTTCTGCAACACTTCACATGGTAACTGTTTTGTGAGAGGACACAACAAACAGAAGTAATCTGCTTCACCAGCTGCCACAAACTGCATTTTCCTTCAGCATCAGCTGCTCGGGAGAAAATACGCAGCGGTTTTTACTTCAAAATGGCCGTTGGTTTTCGAACGGTAGCTCCACGGGAGTTGCATTGCCATAGAACTCTTCCAAGTTATAGAATGCCCTCTGCTGGGGTAGGAAAATATGGATAACAACATCTCCTGAGAACAAAAACAATAGGGCAATTTGCTTTCTTAGTTAATCGGTACCAAAGATCAATTGATGCACAGAATTCCAAAACGGAGTTCCCATGTGATACAAAAAGTGGCATAACAGCACCAATAATAAACCGACAATGAAATGATCCTATAGTCACAAAGAGGTCTCGAAGCCATCCGCTATACAGTAAATGATGAACTCTGATAAGTGGAAAATCACAATTGGACATTTTGGTAGACTTAATCTGAATGTTTTTAAAGATTGAAACATCGGTAGTTCATGAGTTTAGAATATAATGCACTTCAGATCTTCGCTATGGACATCCTGTATGATAACAGATCTTTTTTCATATAAATGGGACACCACCGAATTGAATGGCCTCACTACTTGCATTATGTTCATGATCCATCCCTACTACTAAATCTCAGGAAAATTTAGCTGCTTTGAGAAACATCCACCAAAGAGCTTGAACTAGCACCTAAAAGGATATATCCAAACATCCCGAGTCCGTAACACCAAAGTTGCACCTTTTACTAGACAACAAGGCTAAATTTTAAAGTTTTATTATTGACAATTGGGATACACCTCTTTTGGAAGTCAGTTTACTTGGACTTTTGTAGGTATCCTTTTGTCTTTTATTCCCATCAACAGGAACAAATTTTTTTTCCTTTCATTTTAGCTCTCCATCTCTGTTTTCTTTGCACGGTATCATTTTGTATTTTCTCACTGTCTTAATAGTTTGATTTTCGTTAAGAGACAGAGAGGTATACTACATGTTCTCGTATAGCTATTAGTTTACCATAAGTTGTTTCTTTCTGATTGGTTCCCTATCCCCTTGTGCTTCCATCTTCTCTATCGAAACACTTGTATATCTTACATAAACAAATTGAAATGCAAATAGTGCATACCAAAATCCAATAAAGTCCAGGAATTTGGCTTCACATCACCAGAAGGACTTCTTCCATACTTCTTCTCAGCAAGGTCTCTTATCCGGGATCTGCATTCCAAAATACAATTGAACACAGGTTTAAGTAATACCAAAATCCAATTGATCACAGGTCCAATTTTCCTTATTGCAAGCAATAAAGAGGACAGCAAACCAAAGAGGCAGCAGTACCCTATAGCATCAATCTGAGGACGAGAAAATGCCGTTGCAATGATGAAAAATCTTGTCCAATAAACTAGAGGTTTCACAAATAAAACCCGGATATCTGCAGCCTTTACATCACTTGCAACCTTCGCCATTGATACAGCAACTGCAGGGATAAGCATGGTAATATTAGTTCACCAACCATTCCATGTAACTAAAGTTTTGAATTCATTATATACGTGAATACAAAATGTGTGTGCATTATTTACTAATCGTTCATCCATAGGCTTATAAGCTTGTGAATTTTTGCTTTCTGCCTATTGAAAACTTGAGATACCTATTGCTTTCTACCTTTGATTGCTCAGAGGGTATGGAGTTGGGTAGAAAGAGAATTCAATATTTCCCTTTGTCTTCCACAAAGTGTTGAGGCCTGGCTGATTGCAGTGCTGCTGGGTGGGTGGTTTAAGCAAAGGCAAAGGATGCTGTGGGCCATGGCTGTGATGGCTATTGTGTGGAGTCTTTGGGTGAGATTTTCTCAAGACAAATATCCCTCTTTGAGGTTTTTGTAGTAACGTACAGCTTAGTGTGTCATGGTGGTGTGTGAGACATAAAATTCTTCTGTAACTATAGTTTTCGTACATGATTCAAAACAACTGGAAAGCTCTTTTTTTAGTTTCTACAGGAGGGGGTCTCATCTTCCCCTGCCCTTAGGCTGTTTTCTTTGGCTCTTTTGTTGTCTATGATACACATCCAAAAGGTTTATTTAATCCTTCAGGATAAATATAAATTCTCTCCACTTCCAATTGAAAGGACAGCCCGGGTGGAATCGAGGACCTACACTTGCTTTTGGATAGACATGTAATTTGTATGTAACCATCCCTTTCCATTTCTTTTATTGATTCAACCAAAGAATGATAAGATTGTTCCCTTCCTTTCATCGAACTACCTCACAATCACACTACAAGAAACCATACCAAGTTAAAATAAATTAGCAAAGATTATCCGCTATCCTCGTAGATGAAGCAAACCATTGTTAGGAACCAAGGTAGTGTAGGCTGTCTTTGTCCCACATCAGTTAGAATGGGATGACCAATGTGGTATTCGAGTGGCTTCGCTCTCTCACCTCAATAGCTAGCTTTTGGGGTGTTATTCTCCAAAGTGCTTAAGTACCTCACAATGGTATCAAAGCCAATTGTTGACGTTCCAGAGTTGGATCGGCCGAGAGTTCTGACTGGGTGTGGTCAAGTGAAATACCGTCAAAGTAGCCATCGGGACGTCAGCTTTCTAGGGATGGAGTATTGTTAGGAACAAAGGTTGTCCCACATCGGTCAGAATGTTATGAACAATGTGGTACTTAAGTGGCTTGGCTTTCTCACCTCAATAGCTAGCTTTTGGGGTGTTATTCTCCAAGGTACTTAAGTACCTAACAACCATTTATCCACAGCAAAATTATGTTTGTTTCTTGATCCTGCTAATGCAGAGAAACTTACATGAAAGGCTTTCTGCATCGTCGTCAATTTCTGCACTAGGAAGCTTTTGATCATTGCTCTTAAATACCACATTCCCATACTTCTTGAACAAATCATCGTACATGTCATCAGTGTCGTCATTCATATTCTGCCAGAAATCATTGACTGGGTCGATCAATATCACAAGTAGATGCAGTAATTTGCAACGATAACAAACATATCAGACATTTTATATGTACAATAGAATGCATCAATATCTCTACCCCATGGCAATCATTTAAATTAAATTGATATCCAGAGTTAGTACAGATCAGTTTGATTAGTATTTGTTTTCCTTTACACCAAATTAAGTTTGAGTCTGACAATAAAAACATAATGATGACTTGATTTTCCTGTGAAGACCAGCAAGTAAACGAAGATACAAGGTCCAAAACAATTCAAATGAGTGGCTTGGATTCAGCCTCTTCGAACTTCAGTTTCCTGTTTCTTTTTAGGGGTTCACCATTTAGAAACAAGTAAAGAAACACAGAGGATATGACTAATCGGCTAAATCCCTATATTCAATCCTTGAAGAGAAGAGAGAGAGGCATCTTTTCTCTTTTGAAACGTTCAATTTGATGAAGCTCCTCGTGGGGGGGTGTGAAGAGAGAGGCTTCTTTTCTTTTTGCAAATTACTTTGATTTTGATAAGATTCCTCCCAAATAGATCCAAGGAGGGGGGCTTCTGTTCTTTTGGCAAATAACTTTCTTTATTTTGATAAGGTTCTTCTCAATGCCCAAATAGCTGCAGCATTCAAAAATCAGAGGGAAAGGGGAAATAGAGAGAGAGAGATGAGCTTCTTTTTCTTTTTGTAAATAACTTTCAAGTAGATAAGGTTCTTACCAGAATCCCGATTAGCTTCAGCTCCAAAAATAAGAGGGAAAGGTAAGAGAGATACCTCTTTTCTTTTAGGAAATAACATCCATTTTGAACAATAAAAAAGGTAAGATTTAGATCAATCAAGTTATCCCTCAACGAAAACCCAGCAACCACACATCAATTGGCAACAAGAATCAAATCTCTTCCAAATACATCAACGAAACATGATTCAAATAGGTTCGAAATGAAAACAAAATACCGATAAAAAGCCATCTTCAGCTTCTCCTCCGATAGCGAACAATGGCGAAGTCTCCATTGATTTCAAATGGAAGTTATTGGCAGAGGGTATCCTCAAAATGCAGTTTTGGTATGGAAATGGGGACCCATTCCAGCATGAGCAGAAAATTTGTTTTCTGGGTTTTTTGGAAACTCTGAAATAATCGTGACCCAGTGGCCGGAGCTCGCCGCCGAACAAGGTGCCGGCGCCGGCGCCGTGAAGAGATAAGGTAGTGGATAACGCCATGCTTGTTCCTTTTGCCGTGAGGGAAGATATTTTTAAACGATGAAGCAATGTCGATTTGTCAAATCTAATTGTCGCATTTTCATCATTTCATGTGTGAAATTAAACTCGATATTAACCGAAAACTTAAGTCATGGGATTTCAATGCAAAACACACTATTGTTCAATTATTATTTTTCTTTTAATGAAAAAAGTTTTAGAACCTTTGTTCTATGGGCTTAATTTTGTGCAAGGGTCATCATTTTGATTGAAATCTGTGAATTTTAAAAAGTTTTTAATTTTATTTGTTGAAACTAGGGAGTGAATTGGACAAAAATTAAACAAGAAAAAAATTAAATAATAATGAAAATTTGATATGATCTTATAGTGTATAATGTTTCAAAAAAAAAATTCCTTTGCACTTTTTACTCTTAAAATTTCACTAGTGAAAGATTTAGACAAATTCTAAAAACCACCTTTAAAGTATGGTGATAATTGTAATTACACACTTAAACTTTCAATTGTAAAAATTAAATTTCTAAACTTCTACTAATATTAAAATTGGACCCTAAATCTTACAATAATTATAAAAATTGGACCTACAAATGATAAAAATTGAATTCTCAAACTTATACAAATGTTATCATTTATATAATAATGTAATTTTGAAGGTTTAATTTGACTTAATTTAAACGTGCATTCAAGATTGAGAACTCAATTTTTAAAATTAAAAATTCAAAAGTACAATTGCAACTACCATCGTACTATACTTTAGAAGGGATTTTTGCAATTTACCCTTAAAGCTGCTGATCTTCTATTAACAGTCTGTATATAGGACTGATTAGGCTTAAAAAGAATTTATGTTTAAGCTAACATGACAAATAAAATAATTTTGCATTTTTAGATGGTTGATGTGAGGGTGAAAAACATATCTTTTATCATTAATTAAAAGTATAAAAAGCTTTCTTTTTTCATTTTTCTTTCTCTCTCTGCCTCCTCCCCTTCCCTTCTTTTCCATGTTTTGTACTCCATATCTTCATTTTTTTTTGAAAAAAAAAACAAAAAAAACAAAAAACAAAAAACAAAAAGAAGAAAAAAGAGGGGAAGAAAACGTCAAATGAAAGAAAACAAGGACACCGATGACCATCGATGGAATGTGAGAAGTTCTAAATTTGTATCCACCCAGATATAGCTCAATTAATTAAAACATCTATATTCGACTAAAAGATCAGATCTTTGCTACACATCCTTTCTTCTTTTCCTTTACAATAGGGGTAAAAAAATTCATAAACAAACTTCTTAGTCGCTCATACAATAGGGGTAAAAAAATCATAAACAAACTTCTTGGTCACTAATACATCTTCATACAATTGAACTAATGTGAGTACTCACAAGTTGTTAAACTCTCAAACAAAAAAGAAAATATATACATCCAAATTCCTCAACTCTAAGCTACAGAGACTCCAACTAATAAAAATGCTAAAGACAAATTCCAGATATTCAGATATCTCCATTTACCCAAGTTTTTACTTGCATCATCTAAACCAACTCATCATAACTTTACTTGTGTAATGAAAATGAAGACAAATCTACAAATTACAGCATCATAAAGAAAAGGAAATCTCACAAAAAAGAATGGAGTAAACAGTGGGACTCAGGGTCTTTACACATTAATCAAACAAGAGCATTCTGCTGCTAATGCTAAAACCAAAGAAACACTAGTGAAATGGTGAAAATTATCTTCCTACCTATTACCTAACATAAGAAGGCATGCCTTGAAAGAGAGGCAAACAATAATATAAATAAGAAAAGTAAAAAAGAGAAGAAGATATGTACATGAGATTGGAAAGTGTACAGAGTTAAATCTTCTAGAAGATTGGGATTCAGGTTGAATCTTGAAAGGGGGTCAAGAAACTGAAGCAACAGCAGCAGATATATTTTCAATTAACATAGTGGGCAAGATTTGGGGGTACTTGGAATTGAGGCCAAAAAATTACAAGGGATCTCATGTTTTAGATACCTAAGAGGATGTGTGAGAATAAAAGCAACACAGGCTATTTGCCTAAGCTTTGGATTAAACATGCCACCAGACCCAGTGAATCCTATATAATATTGTAGACGTTACGTCTTGTGGTTTCATTAAGTCTAGGCATTCTTCCAACTGGTTGAGTAAACCGTTCTCGCTCATACCTTGTGAATGAGAAGACTGCACATGCACGTTTCTCCATGGGAATAAGCAAGCAATGCTGCTGAGACCCAGGTCTTTGCGGGTCTAGCATGATGTTCTTCGCCATTGTTTGCTCCCTATCTTCTGGCCCAACTTGAATGGACTCCAGCTCTTTCTCCGTTTTGAGGTTTCGCAGAAGAGACCAGAGGCTAAAGCCTCCTGAAGCCACAGCTCAAATTCTTCCTCGTCTTCATCCATCATTTCAGCATCCAATTCCCAAGGAAATCTACTCGACTTCGATCGTTGTGTGGTTTTCCCTAAACCGACCATGTTTACATGAAAGCTTGGGCGATGAGTATTGGGCCTGCAAGCCATTCCCTGCTCCAAAGTCAAGTTTACCACTTAAATCCTTGAAGATCAGAGCATGAACCCAAGCTGCTATATAATTACAGACTATCAACCACTTACTTGACAAATTGCCCATTCGGACACATCAAAGATTTTGCTCTCAGCACAAACGAAAGCACGTGGAATATCCATCTACAAGCAAAAAAAAAAGAAAGTAATTTTAGGAGTAAATCTACTGATTGGATGGACAACGGTGAAATATGCAAACGCATCACTCAATAAGACAATAACAAATAATATAATGGAACCTCATGTTGTCTCCTAGATCTAATGTTGAATACACTAAGTCTTCCTATGGGGCGGTAAGGATGGGACTTTGTTTCACGGACATTTTACTATAGGGAAAAATAAAACTGAAAAAGGAAAGAAAAACATAATATGGTTGGTAGGAAAATTGTCAGAGGCTAGAGAGGTCTAATTAATGATCATACTCATCAAGTGCTCCCTTCCAATATGCTTTAATAGTCAGTTGAAAACAATGGATGGAAAAAAGTAAAGGGAACAAGAAAATGCTTGGGCTTAAGCATGTAAAGGAACTTACTTTCTGGGGTTTATCAAAAACTAGGGAACCTTTATATTCAACCCATCCGTCTCCATCCTTAGCTTGATGATATTGACAACAATCCTGACATCAAAGCACATACCAAAACTAATTTATTCTCAAAAGGAAAATTTACACAACGGTAGATTCCAACAGAGAGTACATATAATGCTTGGGGAATAACCTGACACCATCTTGCCTTCGTCTTATTCCTATTTGTGCAGACCCATATGTGTGAATGGCCGCATTTACTGCACTGTATACGTCTTGACTCCTCAGAGCAATAATCGGAATTCATCTGCTAACAGAGAGTAGATTAAAAAGTTACTAATTTCAACTCAGCACTAGCAACTTGAGAAATACTCAGACAAGAAACAAGCCTTCTGAAGCCACACACATCCCTGATAAATTAATTCACTTCAAGTAATCACAAGAATCTCACAGAGAAATCATGCACAATTAAGGATTAGGTACAAGCTTATTCTGTAAGAGGCAACTTGCATTGACACTTAAATTCCAGGCCATTATCTCACTTCACTTCTTGATAAAATGGAGGTTACGAAAATAATTCTTAAAAGGATGCCAAAATCTTGACTGGTTCCTTCTTAAGACTCTTCAAAAATAATTTTCAATACATTAATTCACAGTCAAGGATTAAAAAAGAACCATACAAATCTACAGAGAACAAACTACGATGAATTCCAACATATAGGAAACAAAAAGACTAAGGAGCTGTTTAAGGCTCCAATTTGGAATGGGTTGAGTAGTCCACCTGAGAGTTTTGATATCATGTTAAATCACCGATCGACCCAAAAAGTTTGAGTTGATGGGTAAAGGTAAATTTAACATTATATCATTTAACATTTTCAACTCAATGTTCAAATAACTAACTTTCCCTCTCTCCAATGTTTCCCAATGACTCCACCCACCGACGACCAACTCTGATGGCTACCTCTGGCAAAGACCACCTATGACACCCAACTTTGGCGATTTGCTCTACCGACTACCTCCAGTGGTCAACTTCGACAGCCACCTATTCGACAAACTCTGACAACCAATGCAT
The DNA here is from genome assembly GCA_031780015.1 of Citrullus colocynthis. NCBI lineage: Eukaryota > Viridiplantae > Streptophyta > Magnoliopsida > Cucurbitales > Cucurbitaceae > Citrullus > Citrullus colocynthis. Next base: position 68,178 of record QLSR01000049.1, read on the forward strand.
AGTCTTCTTTTATAGTAATTTGACACTAAAAGAAACATTTTGAGTGTATGCCAAACAAACAATCTTGTGATTTGAGAAAATGTAACCAACCACACATAAGTGTTTTTATGTTAAACAGTTTTTATGAAAAGCGTTTAAATGAAATTGACTTCTTGAAAAACATTTTTCCCTAGTCAATCTAAATATGCTCTAATATATAACTTGTTTCATGGGACTCATTAAAGTTTAAAGCAAAATAACATGGGAAAAAGAAGAGTCATTCATAAAAAAGAATGAGAGAATAAGATAAGAAATCCCCCATGAATTTTTACAACAATTCATACATTTTAATTCAATTCATATAATAATAAAAACTTATTTTTGTATTGCAAGCTCTTCCTCGATAAATACGTTTGATCAACATTTCTTTTAGAACTACTTTTGAATAACCTACCATCACGGCTAGATATGTGTTTTCGTGCAATATTATGGAGTTAGAGAATTGGTTATTTTTGTACCCCTCCAAATATGGAGCTTTCTTAGTTGATCAAGAATTTTTAGCATAATCTCACGTATTTTGTACATGTAAAACCACATCGGTATATACCCAAAATGATCAAAAAGAGAAGAAAAATCGTAAAGTCATACTTAAGAACTCCATGTTAAACAAATCAATGAACCAAACACATAAACTATAAACTTGAACTAAAATAATCTATACCCCAAAACAGAATTACTGAACCTAGGCTAAAATAGTCTACAAAACTATCTAAACCTATACTAAAATAGTCTACACCCCAAACACAGACTATTCAATTACACAAACTATTATAACCACACATATCATAATAACTATAAACTATTATAACCAAAACTGCACCCAAACAGCCCCTAAGAATCTATTTAAGCAAATGCTTCAAATCTTACAATGCCATCTAGATGTAACTTGAAAGTAAATTGAACCCGAGAATAAGATTGAACAATTCCTAGAAGATACTTCATTCTCTCTCTCCCTCCTATAGAGTCTAGTCTATCTTTATTTATATTCCTGTTAGTATTATTACTTCCTTTCTAATTACCATAAATTCCATCTGAGTTAGAAACAAAAGAACATTTATCATGAATGAGAACACGCATAAATGAAACCATAAAATGTCAGTATCAATCGTATAAAGATTATGCACAACCTGTTGTGAAGTTCCATAGGACTGGGACCTCTGGCATACACTTTTGGTCTTCGATTCCTCCTTTCTCAATTGCTCATCATAGTCTCTTTTCTTCACAGAGTCAGAAAGCACCTAATTTTCCATGCAAACATGAGTAAGAGATAATAATGGGCAGAGATTTGAAAGCCACTCAACTCTCACGGTAGATATAATTGAAGAAACAGAAAGCTAAGACATAAAAAGAGAATTACCTCATATGCACACTGAAGCTTCTTAAATGACTCACTAGCCAACGGGCTTCCCATATTTTTATCAGGATGCACAAGCACAGCCTAGAAGAAAAGACAAAATTTAGTACAATTTTTCCTCGAGAAATTCTAGGAATGACTAAATATTACAGCATTGGCTTCAAGAGCACATGGAAAGGAATTTCAATAGCCTCTGACATCGTTACTTTTCACATATAATATTCCCAGCTATGTAGCCGGGACTGAGACCATGGGAGTAAAATAATTCTTCCAGGCAATTTTATCTAACTTCTTCGATATAATTTCACCCAAACACTGATCAACTTAAAATATTACCCTTAATAAGAAAAACAGTGTATCAATATACCAAAACTGATTAAGAGTTACATAAATATGTTAATATGATAACAAAAATGAAGTGTAGCATCTTTTCATATAAAATAACACAGACATGAGTCACATGAAATACAATCACGAATATATCACTATATATTTACATATTAAGTTAGGAAACCAATGTGTCACTACATCTGACAGATGCCCAATGTAGACATAAGTTTTGTCACATATTATAGGTACAATTTCCATTAGAGATGGTTTTAAGAATTTTGCGGAAGGAAGTTGCCTAGCAGGAGAAATTTCTAATTAAATACAGTAATGTTTCATTCACAGAATGCAAGTCAATTCCCCTTCAAGAAATATTTCCATAATTCACAAGAAGAATGTGGTGAGAGTGACCCCAATGACATTACATAATTAGACTCCCACTATTTTTCACATGGGAAAAAGGGAAATTGTGTCCGAAAAAAGTGAGCACAACACATCACCTTTTTTCTGTATTCCTTTTTTAAAACTATGACATCAATCTTCTTGTGACGTGGAAATCCCAGTGCTTCATAATGGTCCCCACTATTTAATATCCTTTTCATCTCATCAATTGAATCAGTCTGATCTTTGGTCACCTTGCTACAAGAAGCCTCTTTCTGGTTATCAACAACAGATGTCACAACAGTTGGGCTTGATGATTTACATGAATGCACCTTCTCAGACTCACTGGTAGGAACAGAGTATTCACACTCTCCAGAGAATTCATCTTCCGAAACTGTTTCAGATTGTTTCTGCTCTTCGAGATGTGAGCTCTCACTCGCCTTATCGCACCATTGGAGCAAATAATTTAATGCATCGTTCGATAGAAATGCAAGATTTATTGAGAGAAAGACACCCGGCCATCCAACACGAACTTTAACACAATATATAGCATATACAGTTGCCATTAAGACCACCAACCGTGCATGATTAAGAGAGAACAAGTAACCTGCATATAAGCAAAGGATAAAAAAAAAATGCAAATCAACTGACAGAATTTCAAGATTCATACAGCAATCTGATTGAAGTGGAGTACAGGTTCATCAGGAAAAGTTGCTTCTTAAGGGAAAAAGACTTTAGAGAGGGCATAAGGGTGAATAGTATACAAAGTTCATATAGATCTCTCATTGCAATCACCATGAGTTGTGTGCAGTAAAATTGGAAACTAATGAAAACATCTATCTTTCTCTACATGTTAGAGATAATATGTTAGAGATAATATGCCCATAAACATCTTCTTTCCCGATATTATGGACATTTTACAAGTAACTCCATGCAAAAGGAGAAATTAGTTGGTATTTTTTGTAACACCCTCGTGACAGTTCAGAGATGGGATATCGATATTGGCATATGCAGAGACAATATTTGTATGCAAAATAGGACTTTTTCAGTCAACATATCATCTAATATGATTAACATGTTGCCATAATTTTCCTTCGCCCAATATCTCCAATAGACTAATACGTATTTATGAAATACATGTGGAAAATGCTTTTCATTTTTCCTTGTTACCCCGTTGATTTCAGAAGAAATTATTGCATTATGGAGAGCCACCACAGATTGGAACATTGAACCTTCATTAACAAAAGATAGAAGTAGAATATGGCTACCATGAAGACACACAAACCACAACCATGGAAAAGATCAAGTAGTCAACTCTGCGCCACAGTACAGAGAAATGCGAAAATAAAAATGTACAATAGAAAGGAAAAGAAGGAAAAAAAAAGAAAAGAATCCCACGAATAGGAGTCTCAACCCTATCAACAAGAACAGACCCTAATCTAAATGAATGAGACTAAACCGGTAATTAGCCTGATTTATGGAAAGAAGTTTGTACCTCCAACTATAAACAACGTCCCTGTAATCCAAAAGTTAGCATACATCCACAATATTAGAATAGCAAAGAGTCCCACAATAAAAAGTCCAGGAGTGTAACCCAGGTATTGAACAGCAACTCCTGCAGCTCCCTGAAACAGTGGACTAAGTTATAAATATAATGAAATGAAATTTCATTTGATTAACGTATTACACCATTGAACTAAAATAGAAGGAACCTTATAAAGCAACTTAACAAATGATTTTATCAAAGTAACTTAGAAAATAAACCAATCATTGCACACTTCCATTACATTATAAATCTACTAGGATTATCATTCAAAGAACAGGACTACACAGTAGAGAAGGGAAACAGGAGAGTTTTCCAGAATCAATTATGAACTTTTACAAATGGTTACCAATATCAAAAAGTTTCAGCTATTAACAGAACAATAAACCTCAAAATAACTCTCTAACAGTAATGTTTTCAAACTTACATCAGGAAAATAAAATGTAAACCATTCAAAGTAACTCTAACTTAACTACCAGTAGCATAACAATAGTTCCATCAAGGCAATATGGAAAAGTAAGCTGGTTGAACATTGGTACAACTTTTATAGTGAAATGGTAGTCACAAATTTTTAACTTTCTGAAAGCCTAGACTGGTAGACCTAGAGCGTAGTGAACATCTCTAGTTTCTCAATCGTCAAATTTATTACAGTGAGAATCCAATGCAAAGTTTTAGCAAAAGGGCAATCATTTGACCAACTGTTGCTCCCATTTGATTAGACCGTTTAGAACTTAACTTCTTAACTCCCGTTATCATTTCAAGCAAGTTTATAAATCCTAATTCTGAAAGAGACTGACATAACAAAAACAACTTCTATCAGGTATCAAAGAGGAATATACCATACTGAGAAGAACGTAAACCAGGCAGGACATGGACGTTAAACTAAGAAAGCAACTCCACATTATAAGGAGCAATGCAGCAGAGCCTAATCCAATGAGCGACCTGAAGCCTTTTATAATGCAGTCCCACCATTGAAGCACCGCTAAACGCAGTAAACTCCCCATCCAGGCACAGCCTCGGCACACTGTTGGCCAATGTCTCTCAATAAACATCCCAACTTTGTCTCTGAAACTAAAAAACGCAGTTTGAGCACGCGAGTAAGTGTGTTTCTGCGACTGAAACCATTTCCATCCTTGCTTGAAAAGACCTATATCCTCCATGGCAGCTAAAAACCAAAGCCAAACCCCTTACCGAGATACCCCTGTAGAGAAGTTGCTGCTATTGCTATAGATAACTATCGATGCTACCAAAAAACGTAGTCTCCCTTGAGAATTGAGATGTGAAATCTAAAATGCAACCCATGGAAATTGAATCTAAAACCTTGATCTTCGCTTAGACTACCAGAAAAAGAAGTCCATGAGCCACCAATTCACGGGTTTCCAGCTGCAAGAAGATCAGGAAACTTCTTTACGCACAACCACACATTAAAGTAAACAGGGGAACCCTTGGTAAATCGTGGAATGAGTTAAATTCGATCACGATAAGGGGTAGTCAGTTCGTTCAACGCAAATTGCTTCACATGTAAGTTTCCACGAAGAAAAAAGAAAGACACACAAAAAAGAGCAACCAACAGAAATACTTTTCTGAGAAAAAGAGAGCAATCAAAAGATCCCACATATTACCATCCTTGAAAATCAACAGAAACCCAAGAAGGGTACCCAAAAAAGGAATATCTCAGTTTCTTCTTTAGACACAAGAATCAAGGAGAAGAAACCCATGTAGGATAACAAATCAAAAATCAAAAATTAAAACAATGAGGCAAACGGACAGGGACAAAAACAACACATTGGGAATCAGAAGGAGAAATAGAAGAACCCAACACAAGAAGAAGGTGAATGGACCCCCAACTAGCAAAAGGGTGTCATTGAAACCCTTCGATCAAAGCTTTAAATGAAGGAATCAGAGTGAAACTAATCAGGGTAGTGAGTGAGAGAAGAAACTGGGGAAATGAAATGAAACCCTAACTTTCTTTTTTTTTTTTTTTTTTTTTTTTTTT
>QLSR01000049.1:74136-94922 GCA_031780015.1 Citrullus colocynthis
TTTTTTTTTTTTTTTTTTTTTTTGTTAGAAGCATAACATTACATAACTCGTGAAAAGAGAAAGTGCCCTCTTGAAAAGTTTGAAAAAGTAAGGAACTTGGAGCAGAGTTTTGGTCTTAAATGGATGAGAGAGAAACGGTGAAAATGATGAGAGAGAAAATTGGGATGGACGGAGCTGGGAGTGGGACAGCCGGAGGAGGAGGAGAGCTTGCTTTACATTAATGATTCTGTGGGAACCACTTCAGTTTTCTTCCTCAAGTTTTCTCTCAAAAATTAATATTGTTAATATTGATATTACTTATTAATTATTTGGTTTTTTTATTTTTATTAACACTAAATCTGGCGATTAAGGTATATTGTTTTTGTTTAAATTCTTCATTGTTAAATTATAGAACACCATGAAATCTTTGTTGCAAGTTATGGCAAATTAATCTACATTGAAAACTGGTCTACCTTTTTTGCTAAATATATGGTTTACTCCTTGACTATTTAAATACTCGTTGTTTATAAGGTTTCATTATAATTGATTGTATTCGTTTTTTAGTTCAAGATATGTGATTGAGAAATTTGAGGGGTATTTTAAAGAATAACGTTATTTAAAAAAAATTTGAAAAATAGAGTGGCTTAGAAACTAATGCCAAAAATAGGGTGGTTTGGAAAATAATTTGTAAATTGGAGTGATGAAATCGTGTACCCGGTACACGATTTCAGTCAACTTTGGCGGTCGTTGTGTAAGTAAGTCGTGGACCGGGTTCACGTGACCAAACTCGTGGACCCGGTCCACGAGTTTGCCTCAACCACACCAAGTATCATGCTAAAATCGCGGGGAAGGAGGAACGAGCAGTTTACGCTTTAGTAGCTACTGTTTCAGCTCTAGTATTCACAGGCTTTCAAGGAATTGAATATTATTAAGCACCCTTCATTATTTCGAATAGTATTTATGGTTCGAGTTTTGATCAAAAAGACTTCTTACCCCCGTTCTTTTCCCATGATACGTCCAAAATCGTCCGGTTTTTTTCCCATAATAAATAAGTTAATTAATTAATTACCCACTTAAATGAAATTTTTCTTATTACTTGTGTTCATCAATTATTGTTTAGTTTCATTGATTCTTAATTTTTGAAAATGTAATGGAAAATCATCAATTATTGTTTAGTTTCATTGATTCTCAACCTTGAGTCTTTTAAGTCCAATGGTCGAACGCCTTAGAAATCTTCACAAATCTGTTTCCAATCATGCTGCAACGAACCAGTAACAGGTTCTCCGTCCACTGGTAGTCCAAATTGTACTGCAATGCCCTGCAGCGTGATGGTGCATTCCCCACCAGGCATATGAAATGTGTGGGTCTCCGGTTTCCAGCACTCTACTAAAGCAGTAATGAGGTACCAGTCCAAATGTATGAATCCAATTTGTGCAACCCCCAATAAAACCAGCATGTTGTAGATAAGGCACTATACGTTCATCGAACGGTATAGTATGCTGGGAAACTGCCTCTCTTCTCCGACAACATAGTACCACGGTGGATGCATTATCCCATATTGTCTGTGATCGGTGAGTGTTTTGAAGATATAGCTGAACAGGGTTAGATGGACCAGGATCCATATTCAACACTGTTAAAATAAACAAAATTCATTACAATGTTAAATAAACGAAATACATTACAATGTTAAATAAACCAAATTCATTGCAATATTAAATAAACGAAATACATTACAATGTTTAATAAATGAAATACATTACAATATTAAATAAACGTAATACATTACAATGTTTAATAAACAAAATTCATTACAATGTTAAATAAACGAAATACATTGCTTGCTAAACTATGAATGACTCGAAGATGAAGCTCCTAAATTATGGAGTGGACAGGTACGCTTGTTATGCCCTGATCCCTTGCATATCCCACATCGAACTTTCATGCCTGCCTCGCGCCAATCCATCTCATTATGAATTCGCGAAGTTTTGGGTCTACCATGCTCCCTTAATAAGTTTGCATTAGGATGCACTTCCGTAAATGATAACTCTGGCCAATAGTCAACGTGTTGTATTGGATGGAAGCGACATTCATAGCATAACTTTAAATGAGACAATTTATAGTATTCATCAATCAGATGCACGTATAACAAACGCATGTAATTACAAATTGCAATTACATGAGAGCATGGAATCTTAAACGACTGCCACTTGTTACAAGAACAAGTCCCCTCTTTCAGGCACACTACTTGTATGTTTTGGCCTTTGTAGGGAGAAACCATACTGATGCCAGTTCGAACTTCAAAACTTTGTGTTTCCCTGTCAACTGACGTCACTGTATGTGCAGTTGCTCGTTTCTCCCACCTTTTAAGCTTTCTCATGGCATATTCTGTGTACATGTCCCCACGATCGAGTGTTTCACTTATTTCTTGTCTATGGCGTTCAAAGTATAAGATTGTCCGATAAAATGTTAACCTAACAATCGATGTGATCGGTAACATCTTAGCTCCTGTAAATACCCCATTCAAACATTCAGCTGCATTGGTTGTCATCCACCCAAAACGATACCCATTATCATGTGATTGCGTCCATTTATTCAAATCTATATCAGAAAAATATTCAAGACACTCAGGGTTCAATTTCTTTAACTCTTTCATGTTTTGAATGAACTTACGTCCTTGGTGTTGATTTCCAGCCCTAAACACCAAATCTTTAAGTTGCTTTGATTTGTATTTGGAATTGAAATTACTCGCAACATGACGTAAACAATAACGATGACATGCTTTAGGTTCAACCCAACCAATTTCCTCGTTGTTAATTGCTGCAATGATCCCTCTGTGTCTATCCAAAATTAAGCAAATTCCTTCTCGGTCAGTAACATACTCGCGCAATGCCTACAAAAACTATGACCAACTAGATGTATTTTCCCCTTCAACAATAGCAAATGTAAGAGGAAATATATGCCCATTCGAGTCAATAGACAAAGCAGTGAGCAATTTCCCTTTATACTTGCCGTAAAAATGGGTTCCATCTATTTGAATTAAAGGCCTACAGTACTTAAACCCTTCAATTGCAGGATCGAATGCCCAAAAAACACGACCAAATATAGTTTTACCAGGCACATCAGAAGGGAGAAAATGCCAATCTACTCGTGTACCAGGATTGTAGTGCACAGCAGCACTCAACCAGTACGGAAGTTCTGAATACGATTTCTCTCAATTGTCGAAGACTGCAATCAAAGCTTTTTTCTTAGCTTCCCACACACGTCTGTATTTGACGTCATATCCGTACTGTTTTTTAAGTGCTTCTTGTAGTACCGCCACAGGCATACTAGGATCAGCTCTAACTAAATTTTGAATTTCAATGCTCATAAAATCAGAATCAAGTTGTGCATTATCTTGTGCCAATTCTGTGTATAAACAAGTATGGTTCTCTCCAAGTTTAGTAATTTTAAACATCCCATGGATTTTGCGTCGACATGCACGCAACCTCTACCTACAACCTTCATCCCATTGCTTTCATAGCACATACCAAATATCTTGATTCGATTCTACCACAGATACTTGGTAGTGTTCAGTCACACAATATTTTTTTACTGCCATTTGTAGGTCTTCTTTCGTATCAAATAACATTCCTTTTTGTATTATACTAGAGTTGTATGTACATTTTCCCCTTTCCTCCAAGGTTGATCCTTGTTCACAAACTGAATCAGTAATTTCCCATTCTATCTGTGTAAATATCTCCGACTGAACCAACTCATTTTCATTTTCTATATTTCCTTCTTCTCCAAACAATTCATCAATTTCTACATCAATGTCACTATCCGCACAATTTCCAGCTTCAATAATAACTAAATCTTCTGGACGAAACGACATATTTAAATTCGTTTACAACTGTAAAGGTTAAAAAGAAAAATTAGTCCAAATCTACCCAAAATTATAAACTCGTGGACCCGATCCACGAGTTTACTACCCAATATAACTAATTTTCCACCACATTATTTACCAATAATTATTCCTATAACAATAAACACCGAATAATAATCAATACTAAAACCTAAATTTTTTAAATTTATTCATGCATGCAAAATGGGTATTTTAAAGAATAATGTTATTTAAAAAAAATTTCGAAAAATAGAGTATACATATGCAAATTTATTCATTCATGCAAAACAAAACGTATATAACTATTGCATATTTATAAGATAATTAGAAAGGAAAATGTATATGCATACGTATATGGCGGCGGCGGTGGCGGCAGTGGCAGTGGCGCAGCAAAACAAAAAAAAGAATAGAAATGACAGCGACAATGACAAACGAGAACTCAAATAAGAGAAATGAGGAAAGAAATGAAGAGTGAAAGGAGAGATATGAGGAGAGAAATGAAGAGTGAAAAGAGAGGAATGAAGATGGTGGAAATTAGAGAAGTGAGGATGGTGATCGGCCGGCGAAGATTTTAAGAAGGGAATTCGTGGACCCGGTCCACGAGTTCGGTCAATGCATGCTCTGCATGCAGACTGCCCCGCTGAAGTCTGCTGACACACGTATAGGATTCACTGGAAATCGTGGACCGGGTCCACGATTTCATAACCCCATTTTTCAAATTTCTTTCTCCCTCACCCTATTTTTGGAATTCTTTTTTAAAAAAAACATTATTTTTAGAAAAAAAATCGAAATTTGAAAATATGACCTATAGATAAAAGTATATATTAAAACCAATTAGATTATACTTGTTGTGGATTATTTTGAACTAAGAGTCACAAGCTCAAGTACGGAATATCAAAGTTAAGATTTGAATAACACAAGTCATATGAGGGCAATGCAAAAAATGGGCCAAGGGAAGAAGAGACCACGAGAAGAGAGAAAATTGTGTTGGGTGGCTCAAGGTGCACGCCTCGACCTTTGAGGTAGGCCTCTTTCCTTTTGTGGCAGCCCACTTCCTATGGGTCAAGGCCTCAACCCTCATGGCCGACCTGCATAAGCAATCTCAAATCGTTTCAGATTAGGAACTTAGGTCTACCCCGCATTAAGTAAGAAGTCATATGCATCATCCAAAATAGGTTCTTCTTCCTACTTCTAGCATTCTCTGATCTTTTGCTAAATAATGACTTAAGTATTAGAGATTCCATGGCAAACACCACACCGATGTTTTTTCTTATTTTTCTTGCAGGTCGTCTTTATTCTAAAAAATTACAAACTTACGACTGAAGGCACATGAAGATCATATATATTTTCTCTTGTCCGAATTTTAGCATCAATAATACTCAAGTTATTTGTTGGATGTATTATAACAATATTCAATTGGTTTAGTATTATATGGTACTAAGTGAGTTAAGAAAGAAGTTTAGACGAGCAACACGAATAACTTTATTGGGGAACAAACAAACAAACTGTTTGTTGGCTTATTAGTTAGAGTGTTCATACTTTTGTTGGCCTTTTAATGGACAGATTTCATAGTTTTTTTTTTTGAAATATTTTTTTTTAAATGTTTTGTAAATCAACTAACTTTAGTGTAAAAAACTTATGTTACTTCGTTTTCTCGATCACTGATATTTTTTAATAGTTAAAATATTATTTTGACCTTTATACTTATTATTGATTTAATAGTATTAGAAAAAATTAATAATAAAAAAAATAATTTATTGAAATTACAATTACTAAAATCAAACATTTTAAACACTATTAATTATACATTTTAAACATTTTTACAAAAAAAATTACCTCTTCCTACAATTATTCTTTAAGCTTGTTTTTTAATTCAAAATGCCATATAAATATATAAAAAAATGAAAAATATTTAAGCAATTTTTAAAACCTATTCTTAGAAAATTATGGACAAAAAAGTATACATTGAAACTCAAGACCAAATGCATTTATCTTTTTTAAAAAAAAAAAGAAAAAGAAAAAATAACTAAGAACTAAAAAGGTGAAGAAGCACACCTATTCTTTGGAACTCAAGATTAAATATGTGATTTTTTTCATTTTTTTACGGCATATAGAAAGTGGGAACATTTAACCTCTAACCTGAAAATCGATAATACTAATTTGAAACCAATCGAATTTTATTTATTTTCAAGACATCTTTTTGTTTGCATATTCAAATAAATAGATGTAAGACAGGATTAACTGAGGCTATTCAAACAGGCACAGGTAAATTAAACGGTATTCCCCATTTGTAACAATTAAAAGATTTAATATCATTATAGTACTTATCTAATTATCTCTTTCTGGAAAGGAAAAAAAAAAACACATTTTATAATTGTAGAAGGGTTGTTTGAATAATTAGTTTTGAATTTAGACACTTGCTAATGTGATAAGTTTGTTTTTTGTTTTTTTATATGTAAAATAGAAAATAGTAAAAAAAAAAAAAAAGAAAAGAAAAAAGACAATAAATATCTTGCTTTTGTCCTTTTTCAATTTGAATTAAAGATTAAAGAATTTAGTCTATCAAATCCAACTTCTCTTCTCTGAATAGTCACTGAGGGTGGTGTTGAAGAGTAAAAATTAAAAAAAAAATTAAATAAAGGTAGTAAAATCCTTCTAGAGATTAGTTTCTTTTCACTCCTTAAGATGATTGCTTTTACATAAGTTTATAGTTTCTTTTCAATCTTTTTGAATTTACTATTTTCGTATTTTGATTATTGTGGGTAAGACCAATAATTTGTACATTGTTTTACATTGAATTTGTGAAATTTGTTGAAAATTTTTAAACCTTGAATTGCTTTTTATGTTTCAAATTATGTTTTCTTTTGGATGTTACGTGATAAACATGGTATACATTAGATAAATTATTTCAAATGACAAAATTGTTGAAAATATTTATAAATAATAGCAAATATCACAATCTATCTATGATAAGCGGTGATAGGTTACTTATTGACACAAAGAATAGCATATCACGACTTATCACAAATAGATAATGTTATATTTGTAAATATTTTGATTCATTTTCCTATATTTGAAAGCAGCCCTATACATTATCTATTGCAAAGCCCTATTTTTTATTTAAATTTTACAAAAAGTTACTAAATCTTTGAACTTTAAATTTTATATCCATTAGTTCTATAATCCATTCCAAATTTTTTAAAAGCTAATTGATATATCAATTCAACTCTAAATTTAAATTGGCATACTTCTAAGACGGTTTTGTTTCCGTTTAGAAAATGTTCAAGACCCTCTAGCGAAACTATACCAATTTTAAAGATTTGTACACTAACTGCATTTAAATATTTGAAAAGTAACTAAAATTGAAGTCTTAAAGTAAAGGACCAAATTTATTATTACTATTAAGTATTCAACAACCTGTTGGGATAGGAAAAATTAAACATGTGATCTTTCGGTTGATGATACAATTATTTTATTCTTTTTGTCCCCTACGACGAAGGTAGAGTATGCAAATTTGATCCTTCGATCTCAAAATAAAAAATACATCAAATCACTGAGTTGGGCTATATATAACAATTGTATGGATGAGAATCAAATCTCCGACCAATAAGAAAAAGGATATGTCAATTACAATTAAACTAAGCTAATTTGGGTAGACTTTGTATATTATTTTATTATTAGATGGCATGCTTTGGGCAAAATATAATACATCATAAGCTCAAAGACAAATTGTGGAATCTAAAGGCTCAATTTCTCCATCGTCCTACAAATCTGCTATATAATTCTTCAATTCTACTAAAGACAACTGGGATCCAACTCAACTTGTCCAAAAATTTTGAATTATTTTTAAGCAAAATAACATAATCGATTTATATATAATTGTTCATCACATGCTCGAACATCAAAAAGTTAATGTAAAGTTTGGATCTTATCCATTTGTTTTCATAATTTTAAATGGTGGCATGACATTAAAAAATGGTGTATAAAATGTGGACATCGTATAAATTATTGAAACAAATATTATTTGCAAAGAGACAACGTTATTTTACCATTTTTTTTGTACGTTTTCAATGAATAGTTGTATATTTGTCAAAACTACACGAAAGTGTTAGCGATCGGGAGGTTTGTGGTTCGAAATCCTCCTACCCGTATTGTCCTTAAAGAAAAAACCAGTAGTTGTATATCTAGGTATATATCGAAAATTGTTTATAGAAGACTAATAAAAATAAAAGGAATGGAGTGAATATGTGTGAGCATCTCTAGTCGGTTTATGAATTTTGGGATTGATTGCTTATAAATTTTTTTTATTAAACAAAAATTTTGGAACCACCACGGCTTTTGTTCTTAAAAAAGTGAATATCCGTACACAAAACCTATATGACGGACATGGAAAAAAATTGGAGACATAACCTTTATTTTGCAGGAAACTAGGAATGTGGTTGCTTGACATCCTTCATCGCTTAGGCCATGTTGTTTTTGTTCGTTATAAGCATGATTATAATTTTGTTGCTAGAGATGTCCATTTTTTTCATGGGACAAATGCAGAAATTTCATTAGATAGAGTAGGAGAAAAATATATAAATAACAAATGTCGAACGTTGTTGTGCCGTGAAAGATCCATTGCAAAATTTGGTGTGACCTCGGTGCTAAATCGCAATTGTCGGTTGCTCCTCAAGGTTTACACCACTTCCAATCTCAAATGTGCACTCGTCGGGAAAAATAATGGGAACAAAGAAAATTTGCTGAGAAAATTAAAATTGATAGAAAATAGAGAGGAAAGAGGATTTTTTGTCTCTCTTAAAACCAAAATCATTGTCCTCAATTTATAGGGAAACCTTCTAGGATTTAAAATTAATTTGTATTAAAATATTAGATTTGTAACCATCAAATGGTTACAAGATTTGTAATTATCAAAACATTTTTATTTCAAACTTGTTACATTAAAACGGTCACATAACTATAGGTAGAATTCATTATAATGACAAGTTATTCCCAACAATCCCAACGACTGACTAGCATCTTAATGAAAACATTAATAAAATATTTCCTATGAGCAAAGAAAGGAATATGAACTTAAACATCAACATCTTTCAATTTGAATTTATGCATATTAAGGTAGAGCAACAATCAAATTAAAGAAAGTAAGTTACCTTTTTAACTTTGAATAACTACGATTGAAACCCCCACAACATGTTTTACTCCTTACATTCTCATTGATTCTAGAATAAAAATGTGTTATTTAAGGTCATGCAAATAGAACCACGGGTCAACGTGAAAGCTCTAGAAAAAGACTCTTAAACTTTTTCATAGAAGGCGATCACACCTTCACAATCACGTTAATTGCTTCATCAAGTCTATCACAATAGACCGCTAAAAAACTGAGCAACAAAGACTTTACATCTAGTCCATAGCAAGACCAACTTCATCAAGTCTGTTAAAAAGCTATGAAGATTTTACAATTATCTATCGAGTCTATATCATGATCCCCTTTTCAAGATCTTGAGAGGCCGCCACCACCATGAGTAGCTCTCTAAGCTGGGTTTTATATAGCTGGGGAGAAACCAAAAGAAAAAAAGAGGAATATGGAATCCAAGGTAAGCAAGGAAACACATCAATTTCTACAATATATTACAAAGCCTTCCAATAACTCTTCCTACCAAAAAAGAAAAAACATATCAAACAATTTAACACTCTTTCCCAAAACTCTATTACAGAAGAGAATAAATTAAATTGTGCATAGTCACTTTCACATTACAGATGAGAAAGTATTCCCGTCATATTGTGCAGTGAAGGTTGTAGATGTAACAGTTGAGGCTTCAGATGACATTGTTGAATTTCCAAGGATGTTTGATCCAGAGGATAGACTATCAGAAGACACCCCCTCTCTATTCCCTTTCTTTTCCTCTGGATTCTTTACTTTTAGATCCATGAAGTCCGAAATCAGCCCCGGTTTCGTTATCTTTCTGTCTTCAATACTCATCTCTCCTGTTAGCATCTTTACCACAGTCGACATGGATGGACGGAGTTTTGGACTGTCTTGTGTGCAAAGTAGACCAATCTTTAGGTATTTACAAGCCTCCTCTGCATCGAAGTCGCCATTTAAGGACAAATCAACTAGCAGAACGAGCTCTCCTCGCTCATAAAGATTCCATGTCTGCAACACCCAAACATAAATTCAACACATTAGTATACTGCAGGCAGTGAAATGTAATCTCTGTTTGCTTTCCATAACAAACGATCAGTGATCAAAAGAATTGCTCAAGTGAGCTCTAAGATCTAATAAAACAAAATTGGCAGCTGAATCAATACAGGCAGAGTTGAATTTAGAAGGCCAAGATATTGAATGGAATTATCATTGGATATATTAGCCTCCTTCACTTCTCTACAATTTTCAAGTCTTTGTTCATTTTGGCGAACAACCCTCTTCTTACTTACTTTATTTCCATTTTTTTTTTCAATCCTTTGGGTCATGAAGTAAAAGGCCATGGCCAGTTTCATCTAAAGAATCCTTTGAAGAAACAACATAACCATAATTCACTACTTACGGGAAGAATAATAAGAAGATTATGATGAAAAAAAGAACTAGAGAAACCCGTGTGTACCCTTTCAAGAAGATATTGTTCTCCGATTGGTAATTGTGTATTTGTGTTGCATCTCCCGCTGACTATTTCCACAAGGAGGACTCCAAAACTGTAAATATCTGATTTTCTTGTCACCTGCCCTCTTATCGCATATTCTGGAGCTAGGTAACCACTAAAAAAACACGAATACGAATGTAAACAAAAAATTAAAAAGTGAATTTCATCAACAAAGACAGACGAGCAAAATGAGAAAGATCAAAAAGATAAAAGTTTTTTGTCAAGTAGGAAACTGAATTTTGGCTATTGTGTCCTATGTTTTTAGGATCATAACAAATTTAGGCCTAGTTTAGTAACCATTCAGTTTTTTGTTTTTACTTTTTGAAAACTAAGCTTATAAACACAATTCCATTTTTAAATTTCTTGCTTTATTATCCACTTTTTACCAATGTTTTAAAAAACCAAGTCAAGTTTTGAAAACTGAAAAAATGTAGTTTTTAAAAACTGGTTTTTGATATTAGAATTTGATTAAGAATTCAACTTTTTTTTTACTTAAGAGAGATAAAAATCATGGCAAGAAACTGAAAGAAAAAAGGCTTAATTTTAAAAAACTAAATGGTTACCAAACGGGGCTTTAACATTTGTACCATCATAAAAATTGCAAAATATCACCAAATGCTACAAAGTCAGATAAAACTATTTGAACAAGGTTGACAAACATACAATTTTAACACGAAAATATACAGCTGCACGACCATCAACCAATTAAAGAAACTTTGACTATACTATGATATTAGTGCCAGAGCCACAATTCCACACACAAATTACCATAAACCCCAGTCTTTCTTCAAACATCGAAACATATCTTTTATTTCTAAGTAATACACGGGAAATTGTATGCACAATCAAGAAGTTTAATCAGAAATAGAGTGGCTTACATTGTTCCTGCCACTCGTGTACTGACGTGAGTCATGCTGGCTGGAATAAGCTTTGCAAGACCAAAATCTGAAATTTTAGGAGAGAGGTCGTGATCAAGTAGAATGTTGCTCGCTTTGATATCTCTATGAATGATATGTGGCTGTACATCCTCGTGAAGGAAGGCAAGGCCACGTGCAATTCCAATGCAAATCTTAGACCTTGTTTGCCAATTAAACTGGATGCTACTGTAACCTCGCCCTGAAAAAGAAACAATATCTTGAGCATTGAATTGAAAGTTAACAGAACAAACAAAAGCATGACCTCCGTTCAACACGCCTGCCTACCCTCACAATGTAAATGAAAGCAGGTAATCCCAAATAGAGGGATGCTCAAGAATACAACTCTGGCATATAAATTTGAGAATAGGATTCAGTTCATACCAAGGAGAGTTTGGGCGAGGCTATTGTTCTCAAGGTAATTGTAGACAAGAATTCTATGATTATCATCCACACAGCAGCCATAAAGCTGAACCAGATTTTCATGTTCTATCACAGAGATGACATTAATTTCTGTCAAGAATTCCCTCAATCCTTGTCTTGACTCAGCCGAAAGAACTTTTATGGCAGCAATCTTTCCATCTTTTAGCTTTCCCTGATCATAGATGGTAGTTCTCAAGGTTATATTTATGACGAATATAAGGAATGATGCAACTTAGAAATGCTTTAGATATAAAACACAATAATTATAGTTCATGTGAAAGGAGATATTCAGCTACCTTGTAGACAGAACCAAAACCTCCCTCCCCTATTTTATTCGCCAAGCTGAAATCTTCAGTTGCAACTTTTAGCTCTTTGTATGTGTAAAATTTAACATTTTGCATGCTTGAAAATTCTATTCCATAGAAAAAGAATAAGAATGTTAGAATTTCCTTGCAGAAAGGACTGGACAGTGTTGCACATTCATTTTTCATATTTTAAATTTTAACAAGAAACTCTCCAAATATGTCCATTAAAAGATGAGGTTATGCATGCCTGGTGATTAATTTACCTTCTTCATCGACCAAACTTCTTGTTGGGGGTTTTACCCTCTTACCAAACAAAAAAGGGAAGCAAGTCATATCTATATGATAAAACAGCAGCTGTTCTCCGCTCCTTCAAGGAGTGTTATGACCAAACCGACTTTAAATACTGAAATCTGTCATTGAGACAAATCAGTTTAGAATTAGATATATGGATAGAACAGAATAAATGTAAAAGAAGCTCAGATGCTGTTAACTCTTAGTAAGAAGATTATCCATGCAGAGGCCGGCCATGGAGGCAACTCTTGTACAATTATAGTCCAAATGTAATATGATTTGCTTAATGATTTTCTCAGTTTATATAATCTCAAGATGGAAATGTATAGTTCTCCAGCTTATAAATACAAGCTTATTTGATTAAAACACACACACACAAAAATGCCAAACAAGAAACAATCAACAATGCAGCAGGTTTGCATCATGACAAGATCCATAGCCAATAGAACCCAGTCCTCCCCTCCCCCAGAGAATGTGCATATGAACAACAATTCATCATTGATTGACATTTACAAAGATTGTTTGATCAGCTATAACAAACAAACATATGTCCCTTGCCACTGCCCAACAAAAAGTAAACTACATCCCATGTCATCATTCACCAGCAGCATCGTTTCAGGTGGAATTGGCTAGATGATTTTCTAGATCTATGGGGCTCAGTGGAACTTTTAGGACTACTTGCTAATCAAAAGAAGTGGAATACTAACGTTGGAACCCAAATGGAAAGTAGAGAATTGGAGATTCCTCCATGAAACAAAAACTTGAGATAGTTCCCTCATAAGTGATAAGATACGTTTATCGTAATGGTATGAAGTAAAGCCCAATAGGCTCAAGAAGCAGCCATGAAAAATAATGGTGAGCAAAGCATCATCTAGCCAAGGACACCTCCAGAGAAACTACTTATCTTCCGGATTTCCTGAACCCAGAATTCACTTCCAAACTCAAGTTCATCGTCATCTAACAAAGGAAACGCAAGAAACCCAACATAAAAGATTGATCAAGAGACGAGATCCTTAAAAACTAGCAAATAACCGATTCAGACTGCTAACCCAACTCCCTAGTTCGTTTCAAACCAAGAAAATGGAGATGGAGAGAGAGAACTTGCAAGGTGATAAATCAAACAATCCAAGCAGCGCACAGAACACGATCATAACTAGAATTTGAAGCCAAAACAACAGAAATCAAAAGAGACCCAGAAGCCAAACTGACCTTAGAAGGTGAGCTGAGAGAATTCGTAGCTATGCAACTTTGAAAAAAAAAAAAAAAGAAAAAGAAAAAGAAAAAGAAAAAGAAAAAAGATCAATCGGGTAGAAGGTGAAGGGGAGAGACGGGAGTTGGGGGTTCTGTGGAAATTTCTATATAGTAACTTTAGTCTTGGCAAGTGGCTTCTTCCATCCAGCTACGCGTACGCCCCTTTTGAAAATTCAAACGACAGTCGCCATTGTTTGCTGCTTTAATCTTGACCCTTAAACCAAATAGCTGCCTTCATTTTTTCAACCAACAAATCGATGACGTTGGTCCATTTCATGTTCATCTGCGGGGCGGTTGAACAAATTAGTATTTTTGCAGTGTGAAACGATGCGAGTCTAGTCTTGTGCACACTCGTTGAAAATGGGAAAAGGCAAAAGGAAGGTTTTTTTTTTCTTTTTTCTTCATCTTCTTCCTTTATGGTTCTATTATATTATGTCAAACAAATACGATCAAGTTTTTCAATGCTTCGTTAATAATATGTATTTTGTTTCCACACTTTAATCCCATTAGTTTTAATCATTGAAAATATTACAATAACCAACATCTAAAGAATACACGGTGCAAGAAATAGTCGTCACTCGTTACTTTACCTTCTATAAACTTTTGCTTTTAATATTGTCTAACAAATTCCTTGTATGCCTTCAATAAATTATAAAACATATGTAATGAATGAAATTGACAAAAGTTTAAGGAAAAAAAAATAACAATAACAACATTGATGTTTTGTTTTAAAAAGTATGAACAGTGGCAAATATGTTTAAAGATTAATTTGTCCATTATTCAAACTTATATTATTTAAATTAATAAGTTTATGGAGATTTCTACGCTCTTCTATATTTTTTTTTTTATGTACGTTGTTCACATCCATGAAAATCCTAGAGTGTCCTCTTAAAAAAAATTGTTTGTTTTATGTTGATGCCAATATTCAGACGAGGTAAAATGTATTTGACTTTCACGTGATAGTAACGATAAATTTGTTTGATAGAAGAAGAGAATGACTCACCAATTAAGTGTTCGTTTGTGAGTGGAGAATGAATTTTCCTTCTCTAAAGCTATATAATGGCATATTTTATAGGAGCTGTTGACTTAGGTTGTTGTGATAGGGTTTTAGAATTGTTTTGGATAATTATTCATCTCAACTCATCGAGGAGTGTGCCTTATTTCTATTTGGCCATGGTCGGCCTCAATTGAGTACCTTCCTCTTGGTTTAGTCTTAGGATGGTGCTTTGGGATGGTGCTTTGGGTCGGGACATACGCAGGATATGTCTCATTAGTTATTTTCCTAGGTCGAGGACTAGCAAGTTGATTCGGTCTTGCTCTAGTTAACATTTTTCGCTTGCCTTTATTTTTTTGGTCTTGGTGTTTTGTCCTTATTTTGTCGATTGTACTATTCGATCCAAAATCACCCATAATATTTTATATTGTAACTAGTGTGAATTAGTAGAAGTTGAATTGAGGGTAAAAATTATAACACCTATTTAAGTTTTTAGTTTTTGGTTGAATTTGGTAAAACTGAAAATCCACCATTCAAATAAATTAGATCTAAGAGGTTTATATCAATTTTGGACCTTTTCTCTTTTTATGATTGCAATATGTTATTTTAAGTTTACGTGGAGATTAACCGAATGAAAAGAAAATAACACGACTGTATGTTTATCGTCGCTTTCGTTAGGACAAGCAAATATTAACGAAACACGCGCTTATAACATTATAAAATTCCTCGACAAATTCTTCTTAAAAGAAAATTCTAGTCAACAGACTTCTTTTCCCTTCCTTCCTTCCTTCCTTTGTAACCAATGCTAATTTGAAAATTTTATCATAAATAACTTTTTAACTTTTAAATGTTTTATCATTCACTGTTAGCAATCCTTTTAAAAAAACTTGTTAGAATAATTCTCGATCAAGACTAGTATTGAGATTCGAATAAAAATTCTAATTCCTTTCATCTTACTTCCAAACTATCAATTTTTTTGGCTTTCTTGATAGAATCTCGGTCAAGAAGAAGATCGAGATGATATGCAATTTTTCTCAAATCTTATGTAATTTTTTTGTTTGTCATACATAATAGCTCATTCAATGGTGTGTTAAAATAACGAGGAGTGAGAATTGTTATTGGCACAAATATTGTTTGTACAAACTATCAGCCAAAATATATAAGGTTTGAATCGAAAAATTGTCAAAAGTAAACTTAAAAAGATTTTCATCTTTTACAACTAGCACCCTTTTAGAAAATTCGTTGAAATAGTTTTTCCTAGTCCTTCCCAACTGAGATCGACCACCAACATTTGAATAAAAAAATTAACTTTTTCATCTCACATTCAAACTATCAATTTACTTGGGCTTTCTTGATGAATCTCAATCAGGATGAAGACCGAAATTCTACATAATCTTTCCCAAATATTACTTAGTCTTTCACAAAATTTAAAAATTACATTATGACAGATCCATTTAAAAAATCAACTTAGATAATTAGTAAATCATTTAAAAACTCTTTGTTGAGCATAAGATTTGAAAGATTGCGTAAGATTGATTTGATATAAGACCTCGTTTACCAACCCCTAATCCCAACGATCAATGCAGTCCAATTTACGGAAGTGGTGCCCACTTGGTAATTTTTTTTGGTTGTTTACCCAATTATTGTAAACATGAAGGATTGGCGAGTCACGTTTTTGACATTACCCCCATATGAATGCTCCCACATGAGGTGTCAATCCTATTACAATAGATGAATTACATGGGACTCACCCAATTTTTTACATACTTTGCCCTTCCCTTGGTATGTACACCTCACTGCGAGCTCCTTATCCTTCATCCTTTTCACTTGGCCATCAACATTTTGCCATCTTCTTCATCATCTATAGTTCACACTTTACCTGGCAATCAAATGTGCCCGCGTTATGTGCATATAATTTCTCACTTCATGTTGAACTAAAAAAAAAAAAAAAAAAATCGACGATTGTAAATAATTGATCAAACTACCATTTTTCTAAATCCCCGTTTACTTTAGAGCTTAATATTTTCAAGAGAAATTAAAATAGATAACACAATTAGGAAAACAATCTAAAAATATAGCACATTTTAAAATATTTACAAATATGTCAAATATTGACTAGTCAAGTTTTAAAATCTCAAGTTTGCCCTTCATCTCCCATTTTCCCATCTATTTTCTCTCCCCCTCACACTCCTCTCCCAGATTTTCCCTCCCATTGTCACTCTTCAGTAATTTTTATTATTTTTCTTTTAAAAAAATAAACATATTTGAGTCTCAAACCCAAAATTTAAGAGTGCATAACCACGTTTACAAGTGTCTTAACACCAACAATCCAATTGTCAAATTTATATTTAAAACAAAATGTTGAATATAAATCCTAAATGAGCACGAAATTGAAAGTAACTACTTTTTTAGTTATCGAATCTAAACATTTTTTAGAAACGTTTTTTTTTAATTTAGATATAAGAAACAAAATAATGCTTATCAAACACGTTTGTTTTTAAAAAAAATGAGAAACGAAAACATTATAAACAGACGCATGATTTTTATTTTTATTTCTTTTTGTAGGACTTTAAAAGTATGAAGTCTATTAGTAATAAATTATTATCATTGATAACCTATGATATCACTGATAGACTAAGTCATCGTCTATCATTGATATGCCTCTATTGCTAATAAACTACTTCAATCATTAATAGAAGTCTATAAGTAATAGGCTTCTATTAACTAATGTATAATAATTTATTAGTAAATACTTAAGATCAAATTAAAAGTCTAAAACTTATAAAATCTATTAGCAACTTTCAGTGATAGACTTCTATTATTATGACACAATAATATAAATCTATCGGTGATAGCCACTGATATACTAAAGTCCTATTTAAATGTGAAAATATGAATTTGTGCAATTCTAGCGTTTAAAAACGATGACATTAATGATATGACTTAGGTAGATACTAGTGATATTCACATATTAATGATTTGACTTAGGTAGATATCAATGACATCAATGGTATTAGTGATATGACTTAGGTAGATATCAATGATATCCATGTATCGGTAAATTATCAATGGTATTAGTGATATAACTTAGGTAAATATCAATGATATCCATGTATCAGTGATAGAACTTTGGTAGATCTCAGTGATATATGCATATTGGTAATATCTGTGATATCATTGATAGTCTTAGTGTCAAAATGTTAGTGATTTAAGTGATATATCTTAGGTAGACATCAGTTGTATGACTTAGATAGATATCAGTGATATTAATAATATTAGTGATGTAACGACCCGACTAATACACCCTAATCAGACCATTACTCAATGCATGCAAATTTCAAGAAAAGACACGATGCTGAGNATTTCCCAACTTAAGTCAGTCCATAAGTCCAGTCCCACCACCATTTAATTCCAAATAAATTTAAAACTGTCCTTACCCAAGCGTGGCTTAACTCGTCGTTGCCACCAATCCTTTTTACCCCGACGCCACTTCCGGTCACCTAAAAGAATTTTAACCACATAAGTCCGTATCTCCAAAAGTTTACCAAATTATGCCACAAAATTAACCCTGGGTCCAAGTTACTCACCCAAACGTTACCGGTTCGGTGACGAGCAGTCAGGCGAGCGTTTGACTGAAACGGCTGCGGAGGAGGACCGGCGGCGCGAGAGAGAGAGAGAACCAGCGGCGGCAGCGGCTGACGCTGGGAGGCGGCGGCGGCGGTTCAGCCGACGCGAGGGAGAGAGAAAGCTGCCGACGGAGAGCCCGGCGGCGGCGGCGGTCCAGTCGACGCGAGGGAGAGAGAAAACCGACGGAGAGCCCGGCGGCGGCGGCGGTCCAGTCGACGCGAGGGAGAGAGAAAACCGACGGAGAGCCCGGCGGCGGCGGCGGTCCAGTCGACGCGAGGGAGAGAGAAAACCGACGGAGAGCCCGGCGGCGGCGGCGGTCCAGTCGACGCGAGGGAGAGAGAAAACCGACGGAGAGCCCGGCGGCGGCGGCGGTCCAGTCGACGCGAGGGAGAGAGAAAACCGACGGAGAGCCCGGCGGCGGCGGCGGTCCAGTCGACGCGAGGGAGAGAGAAAACCGACGGAGAGCCCGGCGGCGGCGGCGGTCCAGTCGACGCGAGGGAGAGAGAAAACCGACGGAGAGCCCGGCGGCGGCGGCGGTCCAGTCGACGCGAGGGAGAGAGAAAACCGACGGAGAGCCCGGCGGCGGCGGCGGTCCAGTCGACGCGAGGGAGAGAGAAAACCGACGGAGAGCCCGGCGGCGGCGGCGGTCCAGTCGACGCGAGGGAGAGAGAAAACCGACGGAGAGGAAGAGAAAGGAAGAAAAGAAGGCTGGCGGCGCTGTTGCGAGGAGAAGAAGAAGAAGAAGAAGAAGAAAACGAGGGGGGGGGGGAACGTGCGGCGCGAGAAAGAGAGAGAGAAAGGAAATTCCTTTTTCCTTTTCTCTTTTTTTTTTTGTTTTAAATGGCACGCAAACCGAGGGTTTAAATAAAACAAAACCCTAACTCCCAAATCCTTCCACTTTTCCCCTTTTCTTTTCCAACCAAATAAAATCAAATCAAATAAAATCCAATAAAATCTTCTACCACTAAGATTTATTTCAATTATCCAATCTTACCAAAAATTAATCACCTTAATTTACTTGCCCCAAGATAAAATCATCCTTTTCTAAATCCCAAAAATTTCCTTAAACTCAATTTTTGAAATTTCCATCTTAGCTTAAATAAATGCATGAATAAATAATCATATTTTCCTTTTCATACATGATAACTTAAATTTATTTAATAGATTTGGGATTGTTACAAGTGATATGACTTAAAGTAGATATTAGTGATATCCGTGTATTCGTAACATCAATTATCAATGATAACAGTGATGTATCTTAGGTAGATATTAGTGATATTCGTATATCAGTGATAACTGTGTAATTGTATATTAATTATCATTGATAACTGGGTAACGATATATTAATTAACAATGATATTTGATAAAACTTATGCGTAGATATCAGTGATATTCATGTATCAGTGACATCGAACTTAATGTTTCTCAAATTGGAAGTTATCGTTGGCAGCAACTAATAGCACATTAATTCTCAAATTGGAAGTTATCAATGATAACAACGGATAGCAACTATCAATGGCTATCACCAAATTTTTGTGCTATATATGCAGTTATTTTATCTTTGTGCTACATATTATATTATTTTAGGCTTAAATGCTATTTATGCAACTAACCCTAATTTCAAGATGTGTATTCACTATTAGTTTATTATTAACTTGTTCTCTTTAAAAAAAGTAAATATCTATTAATTCTCTTTAATGGTACACTTACTAAAATGAAATGAGATTCAATAAAGACTTATAATTTTTTTTTTTAAACGCCAAATAACATAGAGAAGACTCCATTATAATTTGCCCATCGAGTATTGAAAATAATAATAAGTAAATAAAAAGAAAAAGAAAAAAAAGAAGTTACTTCATCACTATAACAAACAAAAAGTAATGATAAAAACGTTTATTAATTCATAATTAAAATTTGTTTAATCATAATAAAAAAAATTTTATGTATTTATCGTAATCGACCTCAATTGTAATGGTAATTAAATTATTGTTTTTTTTTTTATCACGATTCTCATTATAAGTAAACATATGAACCTAAAAAAAAAATTACCCATCAAAATTAGACAATTCAACTGGTTGAATATGCACTAACAACTTCGAGGGGAGAAATTTGATTCCTCCCTCCAACATAACTTTTTCAACATATATCATAAGATAAATTATGTTGAAAATCTAAATCATGAATTTCAGCGGTAAAAAATTACCGCAATTCTTGAAATTTGTAAAGCATTTAACACGTGTGGAGCCAATGATTGTCCACGTAGACTATAATTTCATAGACTTGACTTTCAAAACAAATGGCTGCGGGTAGAACTAGAAGTGGAACGGCGGTATTAAAAATCCGTAATACCGTTGAATTTCCGGTAAATGCTCGAGAGTTGTTTCACGGATATGCTATTCAATATATATATTTTTTTATTCTTTTTAGGAAAAGTTGACAATAATAATTGGCAGCTAGTTAGTTTTTTTTTTTTTTTTTTTTTTC
>QLSR01000049.1:95539-109195 GCA_031780015.1 Citrullus colocynthis
TTTTTTTTTTTTTTTTTTTTCGCTCTTTTTTCCTTAGAAGACTTTAGGATTTAGACATGGAGGTGGTAGATATATATATATATACACACACTTTCCTGTTAGTTGAATTAAGATGGAAAATCCAACTTTTAAGTCTTTGCTTGCTTGAGAATTAATTGTACTTGTGAGTGTTGAATTATGAGTATACTTTAAAATTTTACTCTAAGTTTGCTTCTCATTGCTTTAGTTTTTTCGGTTTAAATTCAATCTCGTCACTTTGTTTTTTTTTTTTTTTTCTAAATAAAATAAAATATTGATATTTATGGTATTCTAAACTCGAGAAATTTCAGGTACGTTTGGATTGTTTAGGAAAAAAAGTGTTTTTTAAGATTTAGAAAACATTTTCTATAAAATGAGTTTAAAATTTAAATACTTACATGTTTGGTTAGATCTTTTTAAGTTAAATTACCATAAAAGACTATTAAACACTCTGAACTAATTTTATAAAGAAACACATATAATTTTGATTTATTTTTAGAAAGAAATATATTTTACACACGTTATCTTGAAATTAAATTATTGGAGTTAAAGACTAAACATTGATTTTATTTTTTGTATTAATTTTTTTTGGGCGATTCAATTTTAGAATGCACAAATATCTTGAAACGTAAATACATGAGCATAAAAAATATAACTGATCTCCAATGATAACTTGTATAAATACAAATTATTATATTCACTATTTGGAATAATTAAAGTAACTTTAGGGCTAAACGCATGATTTTGGCAGTTGAATTGTGTAATATGTATTACCATGCATTAGCATCATTTACAAAAGAATACAAATGAGAAAATATGAGCTCTTCTGTTCTTAACGCAGGATTAAGTGGAAAAGAAGCACAAATAACCCAAGTACCAGAGAAGAAGCTACTGCGAAAACAAAAGAAGCGAAAACCCTTGCGTCAAGACCATGCGTTGAGAGGAAAAAGCAGATACAGACGTCTGGACAGTAGCTGTAGGTAGCTGTCATGTCAGTATACGAACGGATTACACGTTACCGAGCATGGCAGAACCAATGGGTTGACGGTGTGAAAAGTCTACGTAGCAGAGCATGCAAATTAATGCAGTGTCAGATCATCATGAGTTCACTTTTTCGACACCTATAAATAGCCTAAAGCTTCTCAATTCAAAACCAGAGAGTTCAGGAGGCGAAAGCTCTGCACAAATTTTCTCTCACCATAATCAACCTCCATTTCAAGCTCTTTTGTGAGAAGGATTCTGAGAATTTTTAGAGTCATCTCCCAGTGAGTGAGAACCTTCATCCTATGTCATTTATGTATTAGATAGCAACCATCTCAAACCTCCATGAAGCAAGACGTTGTCAATGGTGGCTTGACGTCTTCCATTTCTGTTCTTTCTTCATTTCCCTCCTTCTTACTTATGCTTTGTTAATGACATTCGAGAGAATGGTTTATTTACTTAATATAAGTTTGATTGACGATTATCTTCCACTCATTTCTATATTTAATACCCTACACCATGTTTGCTTGTATGTTGAATGAGTTAGATGTTAGAAGTTAGTTTTTCTTAAGCAATACTAAGTATGTTTACATCTTGATTAATGCATATCATTAGCTTGCATAGATTTGTCGGACAAACAAGTTTAAACAAGCACGACCGTATAGCTTGAGAGAGTAGATGGTTAATCTATAATATTAATCAAGACTAGATGAGTTTCAGAAATGTAGTTCATCTTTTGCCAAAACAAACTTACTATGCATGTTAGAGATAAGATTAATGTGGCGTCGAAATATCGAAAGATGAATTCTCAAACCCAAAGTTTGTAGGTATGTAAGTATACTTAGATATGCTTAAGTAACAACTAGTTGCTACGTTAACTTTATTGTATCACATGATTCCATCATCATTTTCAATGCATGCTATCTAATTGTAAATGACATTTGACTAACATTCTCCACGTCCACCTCAACATGTTAATTGTAGGAAATTGTATTTATTTTTTATGTATAGACTTAGACGCATAAACTCCATGAACATAATACTTGTACAGTCACCGCATAGATTATATATTTAGTCTCAACGCCTAATTTATTACAAATCCCTGCGTTCGACCTTGGATTCACCAGAAGCTTACACTTGGGTTTTTATAGGAAAATTTGCTGTTTAATAAACATATTTGGCTAATTCTCGACGCATACTTTGTACTAAAATTATAACACCTAAAAAAGGCAACATCCAACAACAAAACATAAATAATAATCATTTTTCTTAGACAATATAATATCAACTAGACATAAGAAGTTGTGCAATTTGATCACGTTCTTCATTCATCTCCATTTCACAAAATGAACCTCCATGTTCTTCATTGGTGTCCTAATAATTTCTTTCATCATTTTGAAGGTAGTAGCATCTCGTTGTTATCATAAAACAATCAAATAAACACTTATTAATAAAAATGAGTACTTAAAAAATATAATAAACATTAATGTATTTATTCGTGTATACTAACCTTTAGGTGAGTGTGAAAATCCTAAATTTGTTATCTCAATTGTGCATCTCTGGCTCGCTCTCACTCTCTCACTATCGCTCTTGCTCTCTGTCGCTCTTTCTCACGTTATCTCTCTCGCTCTCGCTCTCACTCTATCGCTTTTTCTCTCACTCTATCTCTTTCGCTTTCGCTGGTGTATCACTACCAAAACAAGGGCAAACTTCATCACAATTGAAACACCCGTTAGCAGATAAACTCTTGGACAAAATGCGATCGAAAGAAGAAAATTTAATAAGAAAAAGGCTAATCCGATCTAATCCAAACGTTATCAGAAGAAGAAAAAGGCACGACCAAAAGTAATCCCGACATAGAAGAAAAGCAACAATCCAAATCTAATCTCAAATTAAAGCAAAAACTAACCTCCAATCCAATCTACGAATGTAAGATCTCAATGAAGTTCTTAGACAAAATGAGAAAAAAGAGAGATAACATAGAGAAGAAATTTTCGGCTAGGCCAAAATGTGGGAGAAAGGTTCGAGGAGGAGGGGTAGTATGAAGGGTATTTTTGTAATTTCAATATAACATAATAAATGAGATGGATTCCCGGTCAATCACTAAAAAATTTCTCTTCTTCAAATATGGTTTTGAGTGATTTCTTGAAAATAACTTATTTTTAAAACTCATTTTTTAAAAATGCATTTTGAGAAGGTGCCAAACACTGCAATTTCTTTTTTTAAAATGTTTTTTTTTTTTTTTTTTCAAATTTAATCACTTCAAAAGGTAATCCAAATATACCATTCATCTTTACAATGATATAAATAATTCACTTACACATTATATTAAAATTTAACTTGTATACTTGTAGGTAAGAGTGTTTTATACAAATCAAATATCAAAATTGTTATTTTTAAAAGTTGGATTCAAATAAATACTTTGAAATTTTAAAGGAAAAAAAAAAACGTTGGGATCAAAACTTTTTTTTATTTTTTTTATTTTTAAGGTTGAACTTGTGTAAGAGAGTGATTGTTAAAATCAACTTTGATGGTATGAAAAATAAACTTAAAATTATATAACTAAATATTATTTTGAAATTTTAGAGCCACTTTAGGTCATTAAAAGTGATTTTGAACATGACCATTAGATCACCAATATGAAAATCATTGAAAAAAATTATAGTGCAGGAGGTTTTTTTTCGACTCTTTCAATTGAATGTCCATCACAAACCAAGCATTTAAGAATGGTATAAACTCATAAAAATAAATAATATGTCATTCAATAATGTGTTAAATATTGAATGAATGGATATATATATAGTACTAACAATTTTCTCAAAAGTTAAAAGATCCCATTTGGTAATTATTTTATTTTTTATTTTTTATTTTTGAAAATTAGGCTTATTTCTTCTCAAGTCACAAAGTTTACATTTTCTTAAGTAGAAGAGTTGAGTTTTTACTAAAATTTCAAAAATAAAAACAAATTTTTAAAAACTATATATATCTTTTTAATTTTCAAAATTTGACTTGTTTTTTAACAAACAATAATAAATAGATGACAAAGCAAGAAATAGAGGTATAAGAAATTTAGAGCCAGTTTGGCAGAGAATATGAAACCAAAAGATTCAATAAAAACATGAGTTGTATTTTATGTTTTCAAATAGGTATTTAGTAGCAGATTAAGAGATTGAATTATAATTTAAACAATTATTTATAATGTGTTTGATACTATATTTATAAATCATAAAACTCACTAATTTTTAATTGACAATAATTTATTATTAATTTATTTATGAATATGAGTTATGTCAAAAAAATTATATAGTTATTATTTTATAAAATTATATAATTCATAATACATTACATATTATAATTTTTAAAAAATGAATTGATATGCTCTACTGTATTTTTAAATGTTTTTATCTTGATTTAAAAATTTCCAGAAACAGAATTGGGTTGTCTACCAAAAACATCTTTGCTACCCAAATAAAAACTGAAAACTATGGGTGTGTTTGGAGTGTATTTTAAAGGGTTTAGTTTAAAAAATAAGTCATTTTGAAAAAAAAAAAGTTATTTAAAATCATTTTTATCAATTTAAATAAAAATAAGTTTTTTAAATAACATTTTTTTCAAAGTCAATCCCAATAGGTTGGCAATCCATCGGAAAAACGGGTCCCCGCGAGAGAGAGAGCGAGATTGTGAGCGAATATATAATTAAGTTTTATATTTAATCGAGTTGGGGTCGGGATAGGGATATCCTCCTGTTTAACCCACGTCAGGTCGGGACCCCTTACAGAAGGACCTCGTGGACTTTTTTTTTTTTTTCCAATCCTAAATCCCAAGCCCACGAAAGAGAATTAAATTTTCCATCAAACGCACACATATCTTTTGATTTCCAAAAATTAAAAGCCAAATAATTATCCATCGGAACCGAAATAAATTCAGATTTAAAATCTACTTCATAAATTTTCTTGCCCAATGGGCATAGCTAGAGGAAGAAAAAAAAAGCTTCATTTTCACTGCGGCCGGCGAACCAAATGTTACGTAGGTGGGCAGGGGCGGTGGCAGCGAGCGGCGGTAGGCAGGGCTGTTAAGAAGGCAGAGATGATGGAGCACGTGGACGAATGCAGCCCACAAGCTCGTCTCCTTCCAATGCCTAAACTCCATACCAACCGTCGCCTGAAATTTTGAGGAAAAATCGAAATTGTCGCAGTGAGGAATAGCACCGCCATGAGCTCCGTTCTGTCGAAAGTTGCCGTCGTGGGAAGTGGAAGTAAGCGAATCATCACCTTTCTCTCTCTCGCTTCTGATTCTGTAAGCTATTAATTCAGAGATGATTTGAAAAGTTGTGATGGGTTTATGGGGCAGTTTCTGGAGCCGCTTGCGCATGTAGTTTGGCCAGAAATGGGGTCTCTGTCACTTTGTTCGAGTCTGCCAGAGGGCCCGGTGGAAGAATGTCCCAACGGAGGTGAGACGAATTTCCTCCCGCTTCTTGTTTGGTTGTCTTTCGATTATTCGATTTTGTGATTGCTGAAAAAGAGAGATCACAAACCATTTTATAGTTCCGAAGAATGAGTGCTCAATGTGTTTATAAATCAAAGTGAGTAAACCTGAGAATGGACGAACAGGGTGTCTACAATAATAATGAATAAAAGGATATTTTATCAGCTTATTCTGACTTTTACAATTTGGCCTTTCTAACAGAGAAATTGCAGAAGATGGGAAAGAACTGCTTTTCGACCATGGTGCCCCATACTTTACTGTCAGTTCCCCGGACGTATTGAGTCTCGTTCGTGAGTGGGAATCAAAAAATCTTTGTGCTGAATGGAAAGAGAGTTTTGGCATCTTTGATTGCTTTTCCAATCAATTTTCCAGCATTGAACAGGTTAAAACTCCTTTATTATTTTTAGTTGGTACTGTAATGGATAATCTTACTTTGCATGCTTGCAGCTTCTTCGTCAACTGCACGTAGATAGGAAATGTAGCATAACTGGCTCATTCATTGATGTTTCCCGTTCTGATATTTAACTTAGTTTTTTAGTGCATGTAGTAGTTAAATTAAACCACCAAAGTCTTTGTCTACTCACCATGTCTTTAATGTGTTTTTTTTTTCCTGAGATTATATATTTACTCTCTACTTGCTGCCCCACCTGTTCGAGCTTGTGTCCCCTTTACAAGAGAGATGGATGAAGGTTTTAAATGTGAAGTTTGTGAAGAAAGAATGTGAATCACTGGTATCTAGGAGGAGGAGATTAAACTACCTTGAGAATACGGAAAAGGAAAAGATTGGGATGTGAAATCCATACATGCTTAATATCTCAAAAGAGATTTGAGAATCTACCAAGTTCTCTGCTACATTAAGATTTGGAACTTTGACGGGTAGATGATATAATATTAAATTAATTCACCTCTCAACTTAAACTTTTGGGTCAATATGTGATTTAACATGGTATTAGAGTAGGTGGTTTAGGAGGTTTTGCGTTTTTAGCCTGAAATGTTATTTCTTTTCCAATTAATATTGATTTCACTTGTTGGGTCTTCTACATATTTCATACTCACAATTGAAGGAGAATGTTAGATGATATAATATTAAATATGGTAACATTGACAAATAAATATGGTAACTATTAGTTTTTTTTAATCTAATTCATAATATAGCAGCTTTTGAGAGTTTGTAGTTCATAGTAGTATTGAGTGATTGTATCTAATTACCTCGTGAACCTTGTGGGGCCAAAGGAACCATGGTTAAGCTCAAGTGTCTCTCTTGAAGCTTCTATTCCACAAATAGTGCAGAAAAAAAAATGCCTCAGCAGGAGAAATATTTAATATGATTGTTTACGCTAATCATATCATGCTTTTTATCGGATAAATTTGCCTAAGTATCGATACTATTTAGGAAGGAGCAAGTGGCAGATATGTGGGTACTCCAGGCATGAATTCTATTTGCAAAGCATTATGCCATGAACCTGGTATATCACCTACTATTTTCTCTATAAACTTCTGCAATTCAAGGTTTCAAATGAAACTACGAAGGTGCTTATTTTCAGCTTCTTTTCAGGTGTTGAGAGTAAGTTTGGGGTAAGCGTTGGGAGAATGGAATGGTTGGAGAAGGATAATTCATGGTTGTTGTTGGGAATTAATGGACAAAGTCTGGGTCAATTTGAGGGTATTGTTGCATCAGACAAAAACATAGTTTCACCAAGGTTTACCAGTGTAACAGGACGAATGCCACCTCTGGGTAAGTTGAATGCTGGATCTCCTAGAGTCATTTTTGTCTCAAGTATCTCTTGCTGCTGTGCGTTAGAATATATTTTGGCATTATTCGAGCTGCATTAGCTGTATGATCAAGTTCTCTTTGTTGAATGTAAGACTGACTCAATTTGATGGAACTATTGTGTTTAGCATTAATTTTCCATCTCCTGCCCCCCACGTCCTCTTCTTATATTCTTTGTTTGGTATTTTACTACGATGTTAGACTAAAGATAATTTATTGTAATTGATTCTACAAAGAAGAAAAAGTAAATTGCCTTTCCATTTTTCTCTCATCTTGCAACTTCAACATTCAGATTTTCCCATTGTGATCTGAACTCAACTGCATATTTATTTGGAGAGGTGGTGGACAAGCAGCAAAGCAAAAATTTTACCTTTTTTAAACCATGGTTAGTATGCAATAGGTTTATCTGACTCTTATAAATTATGCAGATCTTAGTTTGGTTCCAGAGTTTGCGATTAAGCTGCAGAACATTCCTGTTATTCCGTGTTTTGCTCTCATGCTTGCATTTGAACAGCCTCTCTCCATGGTAATATTCTAATTTCGAATATTCAAACTACTATAGAGTTGTATTCAATTCCCAATAATTCGTATTTAAAAAAAAAAAAAATCATCTGTTGTCACTCATCATTCTTTACCTTCAGTACAAAGTTTTCACTGAATCAATCTTCCAGTGATGGTTCTTGGTTTAAAGTTTACTCTAATGCCAGTTTTATTCTGTTTCCATGGAGAGACATTGGCCTGATGAATGTCCTTGTTCAATGATCAGATACCCATCAAAGGTTTCTCTATAAAGAATTCTAAAGTTCTAAGCTGGGCTTACTGTGACAGCAGCAAGCCAGGGCGTTCGTCTTCTAAGTATGTTCATTTCTATTTATTGTGAAGAAAAACTATCCGCATTACCTGGACTTGCTATTCATAATTTGTTTATTTCATTTTTGTTGGAATAGTGAACAATGGATCTTGCATTCGACAAAGGAGTACGCAGAGAGAGTAATTGCTGAATATGGGCTTCAGAAACCTTCAGATGCCACGTTGAAAAAAGTGGCCGAAGAACTCTATCAAGAGTTACAAAGCATGGGACTTAGCATTCCCCGTCCATTCTTTATGAAAGCTCATAGATGGTAAGCATTTGCATTAGAACCGTCTGTTTGACTGTTAATTTCACTTAGTATAACTGTATAAGCATCAAGATCGAAGTCATAACTCTGCTACCTAGTGTGTTGATAATACGAGATGTTATTGCCTTGTAAACAAAAATTCTGAGATGGTTTTATGGATTTAATGAAAATTGGCTTAACTTTTTTTTCTTCTCTTCCAAGGGATCCATAGTCTTAGTATGGGATTTGAGTTCCTCTGGTACCTCTCAGCTTTTTTCTCTTCAACTGGTTCTTTTTTAATTAGTTATTATGGGACGTGGAATATCGAACGAGGTTTTTATCAAACTGAAAACCAATTGTTTCAGAATTCTTTCAGAGAAGTTTTGAGGGTCTAGAGCTTGAATCTAGGAGTTTGGCGGTTTTAAGCCATTATTCTGTTCTCTGCACTTCACCACATCTATCAAGGGGCTATGCAACAGCTTTAAAAGCCCAGTACTACCTGAAGAGGACGAGGTTCTGTATCAAATCTTGTGGTGATGAATATGTACTATGGGTACTGATAAAAGAGGTTAATATTGCAAAGGTTAACAAACTTGATAGAAAAGAGAGAGTTTTGCATTATGATTCCAAAATCAGTGGATAACGAAGGTTGGAAAAGGTATCTACCTATGGTAGATGGGTTATATGGAAGAGCCAAATGGTCTTTATGGAGGCATAAAGGTTTTAGTGGGTATTTGGCTCCCAACTCTACTATGTTTGGGATTGTGGAAATAAAAGAATTACTGAGTATGTGATGAGGAGAATAAGTTAGATGGTATATTTTAGTTAATATTTGTTTAGTTGTTAAGTCATCAGTATATGCCCTTGACATTTCGATGGTATATAGGAATTGAGTTTGTGAAATGGGTTCTTGGTTTGTTTGTTTACATCATGCCAATATGAGCATGCCCTTCTTTTTTCTAGATAGAAGGTTCAAATTCGCATTCCCTAAATGTGCTCTTATTCCATGTGTGAGAATGTGTGTAACTGTGAGGGTGGTTTTTGCAGGGGGAGTGCTTTTCCAGGTGCAAGCATAGCCAGAGAGGAAAAGTGCTTTTGGGATGGAAGCAAGCGGGTGGCCATCTGTGGAGATTTCTGTGTAAGCCCTAACATTGAAGGGGCCATTCTTAGTGGCTTGGCTGCTGCTTCTAAATTCCAAAAGATTGTTAGTTATTTGTAGTTGTTGGACTCGTTTGGAATGAGTGCTTAAAATGTTTTTTTTTTTTTTTTTTTTTTTTTTTCTTTCTAATTAAAAAATTCACTTATAAATTTTCTAGACATAATTTTTTTTTGGGTCGTTTTTTATTTTAAATTTTATGTACCATTATTAATAAAGGTAGGTCTACAGTAAATTTATAGGTGTTAAAATGAGTTTGGTTTAGTGGTATTGACATGTGCACCGCTTTTAGAGGCCAGAAGTTCAATCCATCGCCCCACTATTGTTGTTACTAAAAAAACAAAAAATAACAAAATTATAGGTTGTTTTATGGTTTGACTTACCTATTGATCAACATGATTCTAGCCGTTTTTTAATACACTTTGTAAGGTTCTTTGGAGAATTCAAATATATGCCTATGTATTATTAT
The DNA here is from genome assembly GCA_031780015.1 of Citrullus colocynthis. NCBI lineage: Eukaryota > Viridiplantae > Streptophyta > Magnoliopsida > Cucurbitales > Cucurbitaceae > Citrullus > Citrullus colocynthis. Next base: position 105,517 of record QLSR01000049.1, read on the forward strand.
GAGTGCAATGAACCATTAGTAAATTGTCATTTTCAATATCGACTCAATTTCTAACCATTTGGAATTGAAATTGGGAGAAATTGTCATATTGGGAGAAATTGTCATAAATTGTTTAAAGTTGATAACTAAATTTGAAAACAAACATATCAAAATCACGAGAAATGTGGTCTCAATTTTTTTTATTATTATTAAAAATAGTTTGTTTTAGTTCAACAAATAGGAGTTTAAGGGATTTAAACCGATAAACTTAAGGCTGGTAATGTACGTCAATTCAATTTTTCATGCATTTAACTTGACAATAATAATAATAATAAACAAAAACAAAAACACAAAATGTAAACATATTTTGAATAGTATTAAATAAATATCAATTATAAATATTTAAAATAACCTAGGAATTCTGGATTTTATATTTTCTGATATGAGAGATTGTGGACGAAATGACATAATTGACATTAAGCAAAGACAGATACCAACTAGATTTGGGTTGAAAGTGACACCTTAGGACCAAAATTGACTAGTTTGAGTAAGCTAGGGTGCTTGGCCTCGGCCAACCTAACAAAGTACCTAATGAGGCAAGTCTCATGAATGCCCCGACCTAAGTGATCATCTTAGGTTGAAAATGAGGCTAAGGGAGATGGTCGGTTGAGGCCAACTCTAGCAAAATGCCAAACAACACACGCCCCAACCTAGTAAGTTGATAAACCCAATACAACCCTTTGTTGGAAGTAGCTAGGTCAACTACATCTATAAATTAGGAAAGACAATGAGGTGAACTGGAAATGAGATGCACTCTACATCCCCATGGGGATTTTTCATCACCATCCCTACCCCCATTCCTCGTTTTGGGGAATTGGGGATTGGGTCTCCTCAAGGAAAAATTTTTGTTTTATTTAAATTAATTAAAACTTGGTATTTATATTAAATTGTAAATATTTTATGTAAATAGTAGTATTAATATTATTTTATTTGTTTACATGAATAATTAAAAAAACATCTTACACTTTTTATTGTGAATTTAATAAAAAAATTAAAGTTATTATATTATATAATTAAATTAAAACAAAATTAACATTAAAACACTTTGGGTCTTGCCTAAAACAACCTGCCTAGGACAACCCTCAATCATTTCCATCATTTCTATCTCTACAATTTGATAAGTTTACAGTTTAGTATAATGTATTTAGTATCCTATTAATTAGCTAGAAAGGTTATCAAACAACATTTCTGTCTATTCTAATTTTATTGATATCTTTAATTAATTAAATAAACAAAATATCACATGTTCTTATTAATTTGTATTAAAGTAACTTAAGCATAGCTTAACCAAGTAAGAATGTTATAACAACCTTTTAAATTCTCACACTCACACAATGATGAACTAATAAAATAATTATTTTTTAATTTTTTATTCTTTCATGCCTAACTCATATTGTTCCTCACAATAAAATTTTCAAACATATATATACACACTAAATACAAAACATTCACTTTCATTTTATCTCAATCTAGATGGTTCGATATTATCACTATTAGCATTTTGTGATAAATTTCATCACATTTGTAATTCAAATAATTCAATGTATTACTTTTTGAAATTTATGTGGTGCTCATAATTAAAAGAAATTTACGTGGTCTTAATTTTACAAGACAATAAAGCCAAAATGCAAAACATTTTAAAAAATAATTAAAAAAATCAAAGCGAAAAATATCACAGCCGTTAAAGCAAAGACCAACGGCCATGGTTTGAACTTCGAGAAAAGCAGCTAAAATAGTTCGCGAAAAGATTCCGATAACACAATAAGATTATATCCAGATTACCGCCATTCATGGAGTGCCACGTGTCCCCTAGCGATCACATTTCTCAGATTATCAAGCTCCAGTTCCGTTTTGCGCCATTGCAGATTTTCGAGCTAAAGAAGAAGAAGAAGAAGGAGAAGAAGAAGAAGAAGAAGAAGAAGCTAATCGATCGGAAATGGCGGCCTCGGTGATGACCTCAGTGAGTCTCAAACCAGCTCCCTTCACCGTCGAGAAATCGGCGAGAGGCCTTCCATCTCTGGCGAGAAACTCCGTCCCCTTCAAGGTCGAGGCCAGTGGCGGGAAGAAGATCAAGACCGACAAACCCTATGGTAAAATTAGCCACCGATTGATGCGATTTTTGGCTTATTGGAGACCGTTAGGGGTTTAGTTTTTGGTTTATTTACGATTCTGACTCGTATAGGAATCAATGGTTCGATGAATTTGAGGGATGGAGTTGATGCATCGGGAAGGAGGGGCAAGGTTGGTATTCGGATTTCTGAATCTCTTCTTTCCATCGATGAAACTGCCGTTTTAGTAATCTTATTAGCTACTCTGCAACTTCAATTTGATACTGTTTTCGAATTTGATTGATTTAGGGAAAGGGAGTGTACCAATTTGTCGACAAGTACGGGGCCAATGTCGATGGCTACAGGTGAAACATCTGGCTCTGGTTTTGTTCAACCTGAATTCAAAGCGTTACTGTTTATGTTTAATTTGAAATCTTCCATTATCATCGTATCAACAAACCTCATGTGTCTTGTATTCTCAACTTTTGCAGTCCCATCTACGACACCAAAGACTGGTCTCCAAGTGGTGACGTCTATGTTGGTGGTAAGTTCTTCCACCACTTTTGAATCTGCAATCCTTTTCCTTTTGAATCGTTCATATAATGTATACAATTACAGGATTGAGTTTTATACGTTAGCAATTTGAATTGAATGTGCCTGCTGAATGAATCTATGATTGATTATTCATTTTGTGAATTTGTAACCACATAGGCATCTAATCTACTTTCAGTAGACATTATAGGAATTATAAAGAGCTGAAATCATGAATAATATGAGTTGAAAAGTGGGTTTTCAAATTCTGATCTTTTCTCAGTCAGAATCATTGATTTTCCTTTTTTTTTTTTAATCATGAATTTCTATTGTTGATCTACTTCGGCTATTAATGGAGTTCATCTTTCTTCTTCATAAACCTTAAAAGTTATATTTTATTATTATTATTAGTTTGTTGTAGCGTAACAAATACATTTTAAAAAACATTATATCATTTTTGTATTTAAGGAAGTTCACTAACAAGCATTAGAACATACATCGCCACTAGAGTTCACTTGACGACATAAAAGCTACAGATTATGACAGGCCATTCATTTCGTATATTCTTAACCATCTCTTTCATAGAATAGGTTTGAATAATAACTCAAAAATAAAGTATTGATATAAAATAGATAACATTGTTTCGATTGAATTCAACCATTCTTACTTTATAAGTAGCAACTAGCATGTTAAATTACTTTTTGATCCAACTATGTGCATTTGATTTTGATTAATTTAGAGTTAGTTTTCATGTAAATATCCATGCAGAGGACTTACATCAAAATTATCATAACAAACAGAAGTTAATATGACCTTGCGTGAAACATTAAAAACCAATCATTAAGGGATAAAATTGAGATAAAACATGTACATATTGTTGATATGTTGTGGACAACATTGAATTTTAGGTACTACTGGATTGGCCATTTGGGCAGCGACCTTGGCTGGCCTTCTTGCTGGAGGTGCTCTTCTTGTGTACAACACTAGTGCTTTGGTGCAGTAAGCTGGAGGAAAGTTGAAGTCTGCTTTTTTTTTTTTTTTTTTTTTTTTTTTTTTTTTTT
>QLSR01000049.1:112067-126095 GCA_031780015.1 Citrullus colocynthis
TACATGTGGTTTATTTTTTTACCTTTTTTAGTTTCAAATATGTATGGATTTATTTTAAATAGCTTATACGCTAATTTTTCATGTTAGCACTTAGCATTATTATTATATGATAAGAAGTTTATATTTGTAAAATAACTAAATATACAGTATATATATGGAATATGGTGCACCTCCTTATTTAGTATCTCATTAAAAAAAAGTAAAATAACTAAATATATATATATAATACTAAAATTAAAACATGGAGTATATGTTAGTCCCATTTCAAATAACTTTATATATATTTTAAGTAAATATTGTATATATACATAGAAAAATGAAACACTAATGAAAATGAAAATGAANTACATGTGGTTTATTTTTTTACCTTTTTTAGTTTCAAATATGTATGGATTTATTTTAAATAGCTTATACGCTAATTTTTCATGTTAGCACTTAGCATTATTATTATATGATAAGAAGTTTATATTTGTAAAATAACTAAATATACAGTATATATATGGAATATGGTGCACCTCCTTATTTAGTATCTCATTAAAAAAAAGTAAAATAACTAAATATATATATATAATACTAAAATTAAAATATGGAGTATATGTTAGTCCCATTTCAAATAACTTTATATATATTTTAAGTAAATATTGTATATATACATAGAAAAATGAAACACTAATGAAAATGAAAATGAAGATTAGTAACTATAATTATGCATTAAATGTCGTCCATCAAATTTGGGGATTCTAAATTTTAAGGTAAAATTTGAAATCCGTAAAAAAAAAGAAAAAATATATATTTGCAAAAATACTAAATATATAGGAAAATTACTATAAATAGAAAAAATATCAAACTATTTACAAATATAGAAAAATTTTACTGTCTATCAACTTCTATTACTTGAGTGATAGAAATCTATTGTAGTCTATAACTCAAGCAATAGACATCTATCATTGTCTATCGTTGATAGACAATGAAATTTTTTTACATATTTGTAAATAGTTTGACTCATTTTGCTATATTTGAAACATCCCAAATATATATGTGTATATATGATAAAGTATGTGAAATATATATCTTAATAGAAACGATATCAAAATTAAAATATGAAGTATATATTATATGACAACCTTAAATATGTACTTCCTTTAAACGTATTTGAAATAATTTAGTGTATGTTTGAAATAAATTATAATATTTGAAATAAACAAAGTTGAATGATCCTTGAATATTCATATAATAATATAAAGGAGAACCCACCGTCAGATGCAAAAAGAAATGTGATTTTGGCCATTAACGGAAGAAAATTCATATATAATTAACATATCATATTCCTTAATTTCAGAGATATATACCATATTATTAGTTAATAAATAAAATAGAAAATCGCTAAATGAGAACCCATAATTAATTATGATATATTGTGTAATTAATGATTATTAAAATAATAAAATTTTTAAATAATAATTAAAATTAAATACGATTTGAAATTTTTAAATATTTTAATTATAAAATAATAAAAAATTTAATATGAGAGAGAATGTATAGCATAGTTAAAATTGTAAAGAAAACCACATAAATATTGTTATGAAATATAATTAAAATTTAGGATAATTTTGTGAAATATGTAGATCATTCCTCTAAATCTTTCTTATTTTAAATTGAGGTATTGTGCATTCTTAGCTTAAAATATATACATGATCAGAGTGTTTGGATTTCTCACTTCAAATCTCGTGTTGGACTTAATCATTAATTAATCACTTCTCGTTTTGTTATAACTATCATATGATCGGGATAAATAATGTTATATGAATTTCTTATCAAGTATCTCGATGATAGTTTCAATTTTGTTAGTTTACAATTTTTAGTATGAGCTTTTATCGGATTTCATGTCGTTAACGAGGACATTGACAAATGTATCTAAGCACGAATATTTGAACTTTCAAACATGCTTAGTAGGTTCTTTGACTTTTAATGTTGTGCATAATAAGTCTTTAGATTTAATATAATATACGGTTGTTTTCAAATGTAACAAAATGAACAAAAATATTTATAAATATAATAAAATATCATTATCTATTAGTGATCACTAATAGACTACTATCATTTATTACTGTTTATCAATGATGATAGTGATATTTTGCTATATTTCAAAATATTTTTAATAGTTTTGCCATTTAAAACGTATATTAACAATTTTTTAATAAAAAAATTGAATATATCAACAAACTTTCTTAACATTAAATTGTTTCAAATCCCCGAGTTCGACCCTGGACTCCCAAGAAATTTGTTATAAATTTACACTTGAGTTTTTAATAGGAAAACTTGCATTTGATTGAATAAATCTTACATAATTTCAACGCGGCATAAGACTAAATTAATGCCTCATTTTCAATTAATTTTCAATGCAACACTCACTCACTTGCGAACTGTGATTGAATCAGTTGTCTTCCTCGACAATGTGGATCGAGGAAGTCCCCATCTGGGCCTACTCGTCTCTTCAAAATAGTTGCCCATATCTATGATTTTTTCCCCATTTTCTTAGTTTTTGTCTTTTCTTATGTTGTTATTTGTATCAAGTGGGATAGAAGATTAGTATATATATAGATAGTATCGAACACCTAGGAGGTAGAATCGAGAGTTAGGGTGTTATGTTAGAATCTGAAATGTGCTATTTTCCTTGGCTTAACTCGAGATTGTTATGTTATCTAATGTCTTAAATTTGTTAATTTGTAGGTACCGAACACCTAGGAGGTAGAATCGAGAGTTAGGGAGCAAATGGAACTAAAACAAATCAACTCAGAGCACTAACGAAACAACCATGTCAAATGGAAGAGGAAAATGTGAAAATGTCCCTTAGGGCAGGCGCTGCCCAACGTTGTGACGCCGTGCATGACGCTTAGGACAGATCGGAGGCCAGACAAAGGGTTGACGCTACGATGTTGTCCTGTGGCGCTGCAACACCCATCACACGACATAGAAACATCAAAGGCGTGCGCAACATGTGCATCACTAGGTCGTTGAAACACCGCAACATGATGCTTCGATAGAGGGTAGCAGCGCTACGACGTTGTGCCAAGGGCTGTAATGCTGTGATACATCTTAAAATACTACTTTTCATGAAATTAGGTCATTAAGTTCGAGCCTCCAACCCCCCAATCCATTTTTTTCTATTCCCTTCTCCTTTCCTCTATTCTTCTTAGTTCTTGGCCGTTTTTCATGATCGTAATCTCACCCTTAGATTCGGTATGCAACAAAAATTTTAAGAGTAGATTTACCTATTCTTGAAATTTAAGTTGTTGCATCAATTTTAATATTTTAATTTCCACGTTTTATATTGACAATTATTATATTCATTGCCTTCAAATTTTTGTACAACATTTTAACTTTGATTCTAATTTTTAGGCGAAGCTAAACATCTAACTTCGAGATTGATAGTAATAGTAGGAGTGTTCCCTTCCAAGTTCAATTCAATCCTTAAAACTTATTTGGCCAAAAGTGATAAGTAACATTCGAGGACTTGGATTTAACAACCTTGTTGACGAACAAGATCTTTAAATCTCAAACTCAAACACTCCAAATCAATATAATCTTAGCCCCTAAGAATGGCTAGATGACAGATTACTTAGACGATCAGCAAAACCACGGATCGGACAAAGCTTGCAACTCCCATCGACCTTTGATCTTCGAATCATTCCACAAGTAAGATGGATCAAGTCAAGCTTGAATGATTCTAAACATGCAATCTAAACACTATAGAATTGCAAAATAAACACAGTACAAGGCTAAAAGAAAGCTCAAAAGCTCTTTTACTACATTTTCAAGTCTCTTCCGTGCCTTTTTTTGTGAACAATTATATGACATTATATAGGCCTCAAAATCTAAACCTATGCATTCAAAGAGTTGTAACCCCATAATTAATGACCATTATCAGCCATGATCTAAGTGTAATATAAAACAAATAAAATGACTTAAAAACTAAAATTACATTTAATTAATACAATAAATCTTAAAATATTTCTTTTTCATCATCAACCCATCATTTTGTAACCATCTTTGAGTTATGAGCCCCCACTTGAACTATTTGTTCCATAAATGAAGTTTGATTTTTCATAAATTTTACTTGACTTCACATAATTTTTCTTCTTTGGTTAGTGTAAACTTAGATGGCATAGATGGCTCCTTCTTGTTGTTCATATTGCATGATTGAGGTTTATTCGTTCATATTAAAAATACTTGAAAGTCTATTAAGTTGGAAGAAGATGATATAAGTGAACTGAATGCACTAGAAAACTCAAAACATTGTGGAGACATCAATAGGTAGCCAAGGCACACTTCTGATAAGCGTTGTCCTGAAGACAATGATTAACTCCAGTAGAACTGCAATCTCGAACTACTCGGATCTGACAGAACTCTTAGATACTTGCTCTCAATTCAATTCAAAACCAAAAGAAAGAAAGAAAGAAATGCTTCAATTTGAGGTGGAAAGCTACCAATGAAGAAGCAAGTTGCTATTTATAAACTAACAACTTAGTAACTCTCCAAAATACAAAATAAAATTAAATAAATACAAAAATTGAAACATTTGTCAAATTAAACTCAATTTAGTTGTTACTTAACAAAATCAAACATAACTCATTCAAATTGAAGAAACTACAAATTTAACTTTCATACAAGTTAAATTTGTACATGAAACATTATTTTAATTTGATGGTTTCAATTCTCCAATTAAATTTATACCATAACAAACTAAAATTCTAAATTAGACATATATGATTTGAAAATGGAAATACGAGCATGGAGAGATTTTGGTGGGAAATTTGTATGGCTGACCCAATTTTTGGGCCTAATATACCAAATAGGGATATTTGTACGGTGGCTAATTTTGAGAGGCCCACTCGAAATCTGACCTCACTTGAAAAACACTTGAAATTTGGCCTTCTGTCGATGTCATCACTGCGTGAATTTACCACTTAACCCTTCTTCCTTCTACTTTTTTTTTTTTTGCAGCTTTTTTTTTTCTTTTTTCTTTTTCGTCTTTTCTGCTCTTCTTCTTCTCCTTCTTTCCAATTTCTTTTCTAGTGATTTCACTTTTTTCTTTTCTGGTGATTTCTGTTTATGTCGCCTTATTTTATTTTATTTTCATTTTTCTAGCAAGATTTTCTTAATCAGAATGAAGCAAGAGCGAGAGAGAGTGAGAGTTTAAAAATTAAACTCAAATGTTTTTCCAAATGTCGCTCTCTCTTTCTCTCTCGCTCTCGTTCTCACTCACTGGAGTTGGTCGCATCAGAGCTTCGACTTTTTGTGTTGGAGAAGGAGAAGAGGTTGTAGAAAGGAATCGGCTGACCGTTTAAAAATGCATCTCAGCGGTGTGACGAGGCACGAGAATGAGAAGCGAGAGGTAGTTGTGAGGCACAAGAACGAGAAGCGAGAAGTTCGAACTTACTAGGAACTACGACTCTCTGTCACTTTTTTTGTAAAGTTGTGTTCAGAACTTCACGAGAAAAGTGACAGAAAGTCAATTCCTTCTTGGTAAGTCCAAACTTACCTGGAGGATAGCTCCCTGTCACTTTTCTTGTAAAGTACCGAAAACCAATTTACGGAAAAAGTTATTAGCAAGAGCGAGAGAGAATAGAAAGATAAGAGTGATTGTGAGTGAGGAAAGGAAGCGAAAGTGAGAGAGATGAGAGTGATTGTAGGTGAGGAAAGATAGTGAGAGCGAGAGCGAGAGCAAAATGAGAGGAATGAGAGTGATTGTGAGGGAGGAACCAAAAGAGAGTGAGAACAAGAGAAAAGGAGCGAGAGAGAAAAAAAATACGGGTCATTTGACAATCTCGGCCTGATTTCTGGGCTGTCCGTACAAATTTCCGTTTTTTGGTTCACGATCGCTTCGAATGGCCGGCGCTGCTAAATCCCAATCCTAAACCCTTTTTTTCTGTTCAACTACTGTGAGCTGTTCCTTTCTTTCCATTTCGTTCTTTTTCTCTGAAGCCTAGATGAGTAGATCAATCGGAAGAAAGGTTCCAGGTTTTTCACTTCTATCAAATGCCAACAAACTAAGCTTTGTGCCATTTTCTTCTTCCTCTTCTTTCGGTGGTCATGGTCGTGGCCGAGGCCGAGGTGGCTTTCCCTCCCATGCCGGACCCTTTGATTTCACTTCTCCAGTCCCCGGTCAAGAAGATTCAAATACGTCTAAACAAGATTCCGTAGGTTCTCGTCCTACTCCTGGCCTTGGACATGGTAAACCCACTCCTTCCTCCCCAATTCTTCCATCTTTCTCTTCCTTTTCGCCCTCTGTTAACCCATCGTCTGCTGGTCGAGGTAGAGTCCCGCCACCGATTCGTTCCCCTCCTGGTCCAGGTTCGTCGAAGGGGTCAGATTCGGAGCCTAAGAAACCTGTGTTTTTCTCGAAGGATAATGCGGGCGACTCGGCTTCAACTACTCGACCTGGCGCGTTACACAGGGGTGTGGGAGAAAGAAACTTACCTGATACTTTGCTTTCTGGATTTCCCGGTGTTGGACGAGGAAAACCTATGAAGCAACCAGGGCAGGAAGCTCAACCAAAGCAGGAGAATCGTCATCTCAGACCTAGTGGAGTTGGTGAGCCTGGAAGGGGTCGTGGCGGCGGCCAAAGGATGAGCCGTGATGGACCTGGGAGGAACACTGGTGGGATGATGTCAAGGATCGGGCCTGGTGGTGAAGATGGTGGTGATCGAGGGAGAAGCGGGCTCCGGGGCAGAGGAACGTTTCGAGGCAGAGGAGGATTCAGAGGGAGAGGAAGGGGGGGCATTAGAACTGGGGAGAGATGGGAGAGAGGAAGAGTTCAAGATATGGAGGATGGATATGCTGCAGGACTTTATTTAGGGGACAATGCAGACGGTGAGAAGCTGGCAAAGAGGATTGGGACTGAACATATGAACCAACTGGTTGAAGGGTTTGAAGAGATGAGTGTTAGAGTGCTGCCTTCACCACTGGAGGAAGAGTATTTGGGTGCGGTGCATACTAATTATATGGTGAGCACTTCCTGCGTCTTTTTTGTCCCTGTTTTTCCTCTCTAAGGACATAAAATGGACTGCGTATTAGGACTAGCTCTAAACTGTTTTGGCATGATTTTTTGAAACGGAAACAAATTTTCGTCGATACGAGGCTAGTGCTCCGAGTATAAAGAGACATAGGAATCATACAACTCGAATAAAACTATGGGTCAAGAGACGCACTAGGCTATATCAACTAGGTTGATACAATCTTAGCATCCTTGTCATTTCCCATTACAAAATACAACCTTAAGATAGAACATATAGTTTGTTGCGCAATATATCATATAGAATTAAGACATACTAACAAAAACAACAATGCTAAACAGTAAAAATGAAAGCATTGAGGCATATGTCTTGTATGAAATAATTTGCAAAGAACTTGGACTGTGAACTCCATGAAGAAGCTAGAACAAAAGTTCTGAAAGTATGGCTTCAACTGCATTTGACCATAAAACTTGCCTTTTGGATGAGAGTGAGGGGCCAGCCAACAGTTGAGATACATTATCTTGGAAAGAATTTCCAAAAGTCCAAGACAAATTAAAATATGAGAAGAGTTTTCACCAGCAATTAGTAGAAAATGGACACTCAAAAAATAGGAGCGACCTTATGCTGTAACATGGCAGCACAGTTAAGAGTGCCAAAAATCATAGTCCAAACCAGAATGTTGACTTTTTTGGGGCTCTTGGACTTCTATAATGCTTGAAAAATTATCTTATCTATAGGAGAGGAAGCAATTAAAAAAAGAAAAAAAGAAAAAACTGTTTTCGCATGATTGGAAAGTATACTGTTTTCGGTGTTTGAACAGTGTGCTGGTTGAATTATCACAAATCTGATTTTGTTTAAGTTTATCCTGAAAAATGTAGAGATTGGATTACTAATGCTCGTTTTGACTTTTTTCTGTATGGCAGATAGAGTGTGAGCCGGAGTACTTGATGGGAGATTTTGAAAGTAATCCTGATATTGATGAGAATCCACCTATTCCTCTTCGGGATGCACTTGAGAAGATGAAACCATTTTTAATGGCCTATGAAAACATCCAAAGCCACGAAGAGTGGGAGGTATCATTTTCTGTTACCACTCCATGTTTTCATTCCTTTATTCTTGGGTCTTTTCTACTTGTTAATTTGTGCTCTGCATTTGAGTGAAGTGTATATGTGAGTTATTTTTGTGGTTTTTGAGCATTGATGAAAATATCCACTATACTCTACTTACGTTGGTATTTCCTCGATCTTGCTATTATTAGATATTATATTTATCTGATACAGGTAAAGATGCAGGAAGTGCGCAAAGTATATAGACGTCTTACATTAATTATTTAATTGCTCGTCTCAGTTGCTATTTCTCTAGAGGAGTTTTTAGCTGACATTTTTGAGAATTGCATCAATAAGCTTGCTTAGGATATTTATCAAGAAAATTGAAAGTTGTTCAAAAGAAAGGACTAGACACAAGAGCCTGAAGTAGAGGAGCCCACAAGAACCAAACAAGGAATTACTGGTAGTGGCGGCAGTTTTTAGAATGAAAAAACAATGGAAAGGTACTGAAAAACTCTGTGAGAACACTATGAGGGATTATTGATTCTTCTATCAATGAAACCTACATATGTTATATCCCTGAAAAGGAGAATGCAAGGAGAGTGAAAAACTTCAGATCCATTAACCATGTTACCAACATCTTATGAGATTGATTATTGCCAAGGTGTTGACATATTGATCGAGAAAGGTTCTCCCTAAGAATGTCTCAAAGTTTCACAATGCTTTTATGATGAGAGAGGTTATGGATGAGTTCTGGTTGGTAATGATGCCATTTTTTTGGAATAACTAACATTGTAAAGTACAAGACAGGTGATCCCCCATTACTACCCTTTGTCGTTAATGAATGCACAAACAAAATAACAGGGAGATACTAATATATTTTCATGATATAAAAAACCAGTTAACAGGAAATGGTCAGACCGATATTATGGAAAGATCAAGTACATTGACAGCCTAAATGCCATTACTATCATCTACATCTTCATCACTTGTCATCTTCCTCCTCTTTGCTGCCCTCATCTCCATCCTCATCATCGTTCACCTCTGACATTTACTTCTCAGATTCATCTTCTTTCGCAGCATTGGCTCCACTGGCCTGTTTCTTGTTATATGCCTTCATATTTTCTTCATATTCAACCTTCCTCTTGTCAGCCTTAGCATTGTAAGGTGCTTTTTCAGCATCCGACATTGATTTCCATTTCTGTCCAGCAGCTGTACCAACAGCAGACACTGCTTTGACATTCTTTTTTTGAAACACAAACTGCATAGCATTTTTCATTATTAAACTGATGAACAAAAAATCAGACAAACTAATTGTTTACCTCATTTTTCCCGCTCAAAAAACATCATGGAATATAAAACCCCCACAAATGAAGCACAAATTCAAGAACACAAAGCACATGAAGCAAACCACAGTTTGAACCATGCACAATCAATTCTCTCAAGACTTCTAAAATCTCCTCAATTCATCCATGGTCATTTTGTTTTTTGGCACTGGCTGTAAAGCAGTTCTCACCTTCCCCCCACCTCCAACAACTTTTATGTTGATGTTATTATTGTCCTTTTTGCTAAGCTGTTATTCGGATTCTCCTCATTGAACTTCTTCCTGAACTCTTCCATAAAAACGAAGAAGGCACTGGCAGGCCTCTTGGGTTTGTTAGGATCTTACCCTGCCTTCTTACTGCCTTTCTTGCCCACGTTGGCTGCACCTTTTTTCACTGCAAGCTTGGTGTCTGCTTTCTTCGACTCCGTCTTCAATTTACCACCTTTCATTTCGAATCCGAAGGGAGGAGGTTAGGTTAGGTTAGGATTAGGGTTTGAAGAGGGAGGAAGAAGCAGAGGTGCGTGTGAGAGAGAAAGAAGGAAGGGGTGGTTGGTAATGATGCTATTGAGAACCATATAGCTTGTTAGTGAGAAAGAATTGTTTTCAAGATTGATTTTGAGTAAGACGTTCTCCCCCTCCTTTTGTATCATTCTTTTTGATAATGAAAGTTGTGTTTGTTATGAAAAAGAAGGAGAAAAAAAAGAGATTGGTTTTGAGAGAGACTGATAATGTGGATTTGGGTTTCTTGGATAAGGTGGTTTGAATGAAAATTTTTGGGTTCAAGGGGAGATCTTGGTTATGGAATTGCATTAGATTTGTTAACTATCCTATTTCTGGTAAATAGTAAGCCTAGGGGTGGAATTTTTGCCTCTACTGGGACTGGGATTAGGCAAGAGACATTATTTCCTGTCCTTTTCCTAGTGGTTGGTGATGTCCTTGGTAGGTTAGGATGAATCAGGGTTTGGTTCGGGTTTTCACATGGGCGAAGAGTGGATTTGCCACTTTTTTAAATAATTAGAAAAATATTAGGCACTTGTATTAACCAAAAAAGAGCAGGCAACTCAAGCATAGGAGAAGGAGAAAACCCTCTCTGTACGGCCTTCCAATTGTGTCGTCCAAACCACGAAGGACTACGTGCAACCTTCCAATTGTGTGAAATCACAAGGAGGGTAAAATTTCTTGTGGTTGGAACACCACCAAGATGCTGTATACATCATTCCAAGAAAAAGACATGAGTAGTATTGCTATGCTAAAGGATCCTCTAATTCCTTTCCTTCCAAAGGAGCCAAAAAAGTACTAATGTTGCAGCTCCATGTGACTTTGGCTCTAGCTCTATTTCTCAGCCTTACTCCAGGTCTATCCAAACACTCCAACAACCAATCCTCAATTCAATTTGAAAGGCACGTTGAGAAATCAAATTCCTTGAGCAGCCTCATCCACCCCCTCAAAGCAGAAGGTCAATGGGTGAAAAACTCCCACTATTTAACAATGATGGCAGATCGAATCGAGGGAGAAAACATCCACCTAGAGGATTTTCTTTGGACTCTATTAAAGTATTCGCCGTGTCGAGACTTCTATACCAAAGAGTCCAAAGAAAAAACTTAACTTTATTTGGGATCTTAAATTTCCATATCATCCATACCATGAATTCACCTTTTTGTTTTTTAGTTTGTTGAGGACAATTTTTTCTTGCATGAGTAGGAATTCATTAATTGTTAAGAAAAATTTGCCCCTTTTTAGAGTCGTATGCTATTCAAGATCAATTGGAGAAAGGCTTCATTGGCCAGTATTAATTGTGATTTCGTTAAATTGGATGGATGAAGTTTTAAGTTGGTGTCATTTTCACTAATTGCCTTGGTCTTTCTCTTAGTCATTATTCCAATTGTCTCTACTTGTAAATCCTATTACAAAGAAGTTTATAAACAGCTTTGCACATGAAAAGTGCATTCTTCTTTGAAGGTGTTAGGATGATACTCATCTGGTCTGTGCTTGAGTGGGAGCTCGTCGTACTTCTCCTCTCTCTTTTAGTCGATCTCAAAGATCTTTTTTAATTATTCTGTAGGTACCCCCCAGCTAAAGCCCCTTTCTCTAGTTAGATTGCCTTCTGTGGGCTTGGCTTTTTGTATGCCCTTATATTTTTTTTCCTTCTTTCTTTCTCAATAAAAGTTGTTATCCAAAGAAAAAAAAAAATCACCTTTTAGTAGTTTTAAGGTGGAAAAAATGATAAGAGATTTTTTATCGTAGGGTGTGGAAGAGAGCTGGACGTTCCAGTTGAGTTAGGTGTGGGAGGTTTCTTTTAGAACAATTGGGGAAGGTATGAGGAATTGGGCATGAAAAACTTGAGGTTTGTTGTTTGCAGTACACCTTTGTAGTCTAAGTAGACGTGACATTTCCCTTTTGAGTTTGATGTTGTGTGGTGTAGGAGGGTAACGAGCAAACTGCAAAGATGTTTGTCACCAATCTGGTGGGTCTTGATGGTTGGATGTGAAGGAATTCTAGGAACGTTTGGAAGGTTGTGGTTGTCACATTTGTTTCCTTTTCTTTTACTAAGTTCTTGCAATTTTTAATTGGGTATGACTTGATTGTCCTATAGGAGGGATCTTAGGTAGGGGATAGTTCATTATGCCTTTGATTCCTTCACTTGTATCATCTTTCTTCTCATTATTCCCTGTAAAGGGATTCCAATTAATGTATATTTGGCTTTAAACTCTATTGTCTGATAAAAATAACTTTTGATTTCACCTATTTACTCTCCTCCTTGGGTGGGTTAGTGTTAGGAATGCTAGGGATATTAGGGCATGTTTGTCAGTAGCAAGGAGTTGGTTGGTGGAAGTCAATTATAAATAGAGGGGTTATGGGGTATTTCTACCAGTTTAATTGTTGTCTCGGGGATAGTGGGGGTGGGGGGTTTTCTTGTAAGGACTTTTTCTCTATATCATACTACTCTGATTCTTTTATGCTCTCTTTGTTCACTCTGGTGTAAAAGGTAAGAATCTCCAAGAAGGGCATGTTCTTTCTTTGACCCGTATTACATAGAGGATTAACATCATTATCAATTTATCACTGTCACCATTGGCTACCATCTAGAGGTAGCGTTTTGTGCTGTTGGAGCACATTGGTGCCCTTTATGTAAGATTCCTTTGGAGGACTTGTCACATTTTGTTGGGTTGTTAGTTCACACATTGGGTTTGCGGCAATTGTTTGGGAGCCTTCGGGGATGTGTCTGGTTCTTTTTAACAGCCTATCAAGTCACGTCTTCTGATAATTGAGGAGGCGTTGTATTGCTAGCCATTTTGGAATAAGGGAGAGATCCTTGATACGATCTTTTAATCAAGTCTAATTTTGGTTAAATTTGGTGCTTATATCTAGTTACTTTACTTCCTTAAGATGTTGGTCTACATTCATTTCATTGTGATATTATCTAGTGATTAGGATTTTTGGTGTTGGAGATGTTATATGTATATATATATATATGCGCCAACTGCTTTTTGTATTTTCATTATTTTCAAATATTGCTTTCCTTTGATTTAGAGTTAGAGAAGATTCCATCTGAAGATCTATACACTTGAAAATGTTTCCTTCTTAGCTAGTGCTTTAATGGGGTTGGAGAGGGTACTAAATATAAAGTTTCAGCCTGGAAGTAACTCTGTTCAGGTTTCAGGAATCCAAGAATTAGTTGAGTGATGTTATGTATGATTAGAAAGGCCAGCCTACTGTCAACATTTAGTCATGTTTGGCCTTGAGCTCTTTGAAATTTCGAACCTTCACATCAGAATGAAAAATATGGAGTTCAAATTTTATCAGCATCCTCCTGGATTGTCATTCATCGATCTCTCTCTCTCTCTCTCTCTCTATCTCCCTTCCTTTTTTTGTTTTTAAAAAACATTTCAACTGGAGACGCTTTCTTAACTCAGCTTTGGTTGGGAGGATGACTTGAAAATATGATACGCTCCTTATGAAGGATGGCTCTTCTTCTTCTTCATCTAACTTTTTCATTTGGCTGTCCCAGGAAATCATGGAAGAAACCATGCAAAGAGTTCCACTGCTTAAGGAGATAGTTGACTATTACAGTGGACCAGATAGAGTAACTGCAAAGCAACAACAAGGGGAGCTGGAAAGAGTTGCAAAAACACTTCCACAAAGTGCGCCTAATTCCATAAAGCAATTCACCAATCGTGCAGTTCTTTCTTTACAGGTTAGTGAAGCCACCTTAATGACTTATTATTCTGAATTATTTTTTGAAAAGAAAATAGGGAAAAGAAAAAAAAAAAAAAACCAGGAAGAAATTCTAAGCTGGAAACATACGTTTCAAATCACTATGGATGTATACTATATTTGTATGTATTTTCTTTCTCGGGAATGCAAGAAGACTATGTTTAAGAATTATTCCAAATTTGTAATGATCAATATCCATGAATGCCATGCATTATTTTTCATCCAAAAAAATGTATGCCATGCTTTACATATTTTATGAGTAATAGTTGCAATGGAAACAGCATTTGTAGCACTATATACAATTAAATGTTACCATCAAATAATATAGTGCATATTAATTTAGTATTAATAGTATTGAATAAAGTTTTACAAAAAAATCATTATTTTTACATTGAAGCTATTGCAGTTTTTTTTTCTTTTTTTTTTT
>QLSR01000049.1:126478-194214 GCA_031780015.1 Citrullus colocynthis
GGGGGGGGATGGGGAAGGGGGGTACAATTGTATAATTGCATTCTTACTTGGTAGGAATATTGCATACCTACTTACAAGTTCCATTAATAGGTCTTACAAGTACACTGACAACTTCTACCTAAGTTATTTAGAATACATGTAATAATAGGAATGAATTGTTGGGATGTGATGTAAAGGGAACCTGTAAATTTCATACACCAATGAAGTTGTTTCTTATAGAAAAAAAAAAAGGAAAAAGAGAAGCATTGTAAAGTGAATTAAATATTTGTGTAGAATGAAGAGATGGCGATGCTATTCTGTCCTCTTTGTTTTGGATGTTCAGGGGAACTAAGTACTGATTTGTGAAACCCTGAGATGTGTGGGAACGCGAATGCTTGTTAACTAAACTAACATTGCTTTTCACTTTTCTAACCAAAGGAAAACCCTGAGAAAAGAGCATTGGGTAGAAATAAGAATGACGAACGGGCATAAAACTATGAAATGATATGGGCTTAGATGCACAGATACAATGCAACCAGAAAAGGAAAAAGAAAAAACAGAAATTTCATTTGGTTTTGCTGCAATAGTCTTAAACTGATATAAATGAACTGCTCTGTAATGATTTTATCTGTTTATGGAGCCAATATCTCATTTTACACAACTATTGTGTATATTGTTACACTAGGCAGCCTTATTTAATGTTGTTATGATCTACCTACATCCTGAAAGTCAAAATGTGTAAGAACAAGGCATTTTTAGTTCAGTCTCTGTACTCCAGAGGTTTAATTGACATTTCCTGTCTATGTTGCTTGTTAGTGAGTAATACAATAGGCTTTGACATTCAATATGAAGATGTTGAAAGGGATAGAAATGTGGAAGCTAATTTACACAATTCTTCTATTTGCAGAGCAACCCAGGGTGGGGATTTGACAAGAAATGCCAGTTCATGGACAAGCTTGTAAGGGAGTTCTCCCAGCGATACAAGTAGGTTACTAAAGTTCCATCAAGGACATCAGGAATTACAAATTATACTCAACTAAAATGAAGCTACTTGCTTAATTGGTCTACATCTTTTCTTTATCCTTGGGTTTTAATTTTAGCTCATGAGGTGTTTAGAAGTTTTGCACTTTACCTTTCTGGTGTGTCAGAAGGGTGGTCTTTTGTAGTCCAATATTGCTGCAATAGCATTGTTGTACTGCTTCATTTTTTTGGAGGGCAATAATTGCATTTGTTTTGATCAACATTGTGCACTGAGAATTAGTCCTTTTATGTTGTACAATCTCATCCCTTGGCTACTACTCTTGCATTCTCCCATTCCTATCATAAGTTATACTTCTAAGAACTCATTTTTGTTGAGTTTGGGCAGTGGAGCAAGTTAGTATGTATAATGAATGCATATGGGTGAGTTGGTATGACATGGTTTTTGAAAACTATGCCAAATAGAAATTGAGTGTTAAATGAAGGCAGATAAAAAAACATATGTTCCTTGGATTTTTCTCTTTTTATCTACATTTTTTAATAGGCCCATTTTACGTATTACATTTGATTATGTATATTGGGAAGTAAACTTGGCCGATATTAATTAATTATGATGGGAATTTTTTATTTAATAGAAGTTTTAGGATTAAAAGCAATTTTATGAATTTGCTTCCAAATCACAAAATTTTATGGTTTTAGGGCGAAAGAAAGAAGTAAATGTGCAAATTTGAATTATATAAGTATTAAATCAAAATAGACGATGAATATCTAACTTTCTTTTCTAAAGTTGAAGGTTCAAATCTCTACACTAGAAGAGAAGTTTTTCATTCAAAAGATGAACTTACAAAATTAAAATGAACATAACTTTTTACAATATAAAAGAGGGGATTAAATCTTTGATCTTTAAGTTGATAGTACATCCATATGTCAAATTAATCTATATTCATTTAGGTAGTTGAAAAATCATGGAAATTTATATAGTACATTTTCTCGTTAAGTTGGTTTTTCTTAAACTAAGTAAAAGTTTTTGTTTTTTTTTTTCTTTTTCTCCCAAGTACAAAAGGAAGCAAGTAACATAAAGTAACATAAGGTCTAAAGTAAAACAGAATCTACATATGAAGGATGGTGTTCAAGCTAGATCTTAGGACATCTAAGATGTTAGTGTATATAAAAGCTAATTCATGCACATCGTACTCATATTATTAAATTTCCATAGATATGTCGATATTTCCATTTCCATGGGTTTGATATCAATATGAGGGGTGAATCGATATTTCCATTATATCATAGAAAAATACACGAAACACAATAAGCATCAAAGTGCCACTAATATAAATATAATATAAATAATAAACATGTTTACTTATCTGAAAATAATAAAATGTTTATTTACTAATTCAAATTTTTTAAAAACTTTTTTCCATAAATATCAATTGGATCCATATTTTATCAATATTTTCATCCAAATTTCTGCAAAATTAGGACTTCGATATTTTAAATGAAAGTCAATACATTGAAATGGTCTATTGAGATAACTAGATTAACTTTTATACAAGTATGAGACTGGAAAAAATACTTCATAATTTTAGTGGTAAACTTTTTAAGAGTTTGAGATTTGAACCTCCAATTTTAAATAACATTAATATGAGTTTTGAAATAAAACTCTTTGGAAAAAGTAAACAACACATTTTTAAAAGTAGTTAGTCAAATACAAATCTACAATATACTTACTTTTAAAAGAAAATAATTTTTTTGATTTAAATATAACTTTAGTTTCAATATATTTTTTTAAGTTCATTTTAATTTCTATATTTTTAATTTTAGTTCATTTTATTCTTTGTATTTTTTAAGAGGTTCATTTTGTTTTAAAATTTATTGATTAAAAGTGACTATTTTAAAATTTATTGATTGAATATCAGGCAAGAAACTTGGTTAAAAATAAGGGAAAAAAAGACCAAAATAATTAGTTTTTAAAAGTGCTGTAAATAGAATATACGTTGTGGAAGGAAAGGAGCAAAATAAACAAATATCGAATATGATAAACCCAAACATAAATCAATGAGTACATGACCAAAATGTAAAAGTGAGCATATCCGAATGTAATTGATATGTACTTCTCGAGGTAGAAAGTTTAAATTTCTATACTTTAAGTCTAACAATTTAGTGTTTATAAATTTATAACAATTTAATCCTCACCATGAAAAATCTATTTAACATTAAGTGTCAACTTTTATAATGTAACAACTTAGTCTTTATAATTTATAAAAAAAATAATTAATTTCTAATCAACTTATCAATTTACATGTGTAAGAAACTTTATTATATCTTAATCAATTTTTTAAAAATAAAAATTAAATCATTACAAATTGAAGATATAAAAACTAAATCGTTATGAAATAAAGTTAGAGGCTATAAATGTTTTTTAATCTAATAAAAAAAATAGATCAACAAGAATTAAAATTGGGAATAGTAAGATTAAAGTCATATTTAATCCAATTATTTAAAAACACAATAAAAGAATTTTTAGGGAAAAAAAAAAAGAAGGAAAGATTCTAATTTCATAAATAACATTGATTCTGAGGGTTAACAGTCCCAACTGAAAGTGCAAGAAGCAAACCTAAGAAGAAACGTTTGGGGAAAACCTCGATCGAAGAATTGAGAACCATCGCAGGTTGAAATCCAACACATAAGCAAATTCCCTCGGTTAGTGTACTCGTAGTTGTCTGGTAGCTCAGCCACCCACTTCTGATCGAAAATGGCCTCTAATGGTGCAATTCCGGTGTGTATCTCTTCGTTTTTTCGGTGTTTGATTTGCCGGTGTTGTTGTTTGTAGGCTCAACATGTTTTGAATTTATGATTCTTGTTGGTGCAGAGAGCGGAAGATGCCGGGAACAGTCTGGAGAAGATCAAGCGGCAGCTGGCCTCTGGTTCTGGTCGGAATTTGTTGCAGGGTCCCCTTCTCAAGCGATCTGAAACGGTACGATCGTTAATTAAAGTATTGCAGCTCTTTCTTTCTCTCCTTTTGAATCTTTCTCGTCGAATTTTAGGTGATTAAATTGAGGGATTGCTCGTGGGCTTTGTCTGGCAAAGTCGGATAGTTTTTGTTTTCTATTGATTTAGGAGAAAATTTGTTGTTGTTGTTGTTTTTTTTTTTCTCCTCCCCCATTCCCTCATTTTTTGACCTGGACGGCTCCGATAGCTGAATTTCGCTCGTCATGATCAAGGTAAGGAAACTTACGTTGATGATTCGTTTGGCATTGGTTTTCATTTGTAACCGGATTTTCAAATTTTGGTTGATAACTCGTTTAATTGGGGAAGGCTGTTTTTAATGATATTTGAAGACTTGATTAAATCACTCAAAAGTTCACAGTACCCATTAAGATTATAGGATGTCGGTCTTTGTGAATTTCAAGGACATGAGAAGTGTGAGAAACGCCCATGTTCATGATCTAGCTGTCTGCGTACTTGTGATCTTATGTGGACGTTGATGTGATACTTGATAGTATTATCAGACTGTTTTATGGTGCGCAAAATTGTGGTCACATTTATAGATCAGTATTCTATTTTCTGCATCTTTTTTCTGTTAGACTGCATTTTGATGGCAATGATGAGCCCTTCATCATAGCAAATCTGATATTCTCTATTACAATTTTTGCAGTTGAGGAAATGGAATGAGCGATGGGTAATTTTGGACCCAACAACAGGGAAAATGGAATACAAGTAAGCATACGTCCAATATTTACACCTTTTTTTTTCTCTCTTGCTTGATTCAATGTATTATATGACATTGGAAATAGCTAATTTTTTCCCCTTCCATTTGCAACTTCATAGAATTAGGAGAAATGAGGCAACTATCAAAGGATCTATTATATTTGATGCAAATAGCAATATTACTGTTTCTCCCGTGAATTTCCAGTAAGTTTGATTCTTACAGCTTATTAGCTGACTCATTATCGCTTTGATAAATAATTACTAATTTATATTTTCTCTTCAATTTTTCTTTTGTTCTAGTGGGCTGCCAAAGTACGATGGTTGCTGTATCTGTATCCTCATTATTTTCCTACTTTTTTTTTTTTTTTTTTATCAGTTTGGGAATAATATTTACTTGGATGTTATTCTGAAAAACTGATTTACTACAATTTCAAACGTCTTAACTGTACCTTCAGATATTGGCACACCCCAGAAACAAGATTACTTCCTCTGTGCAGAGACTCCTGGTGCAGCTAGAGCTTGGGTGTCTACTTTGCAGTAAGTCAATTCAAACATGCCTCATATTGGAGATGTTATTTTTGCAAAATCTTCATGAACCCACATAAGGCACAGTTATTTTCATACCTTTTCATGCCCAATAATATCATTCATGATTATATGTACATACATAAAATGACAGTTTCTGAACCTCCATTTGATATGTTCTGAGATTTTATGGATAAGAAAATTACAGAACAGGAGGATAAGATATCTGCTGTCCTCTATAAAGAAACTAAAAACTACCTGATTATCATTTATTAATGCGTATTTGTGGAATTGCAAACTGATTGATGTATAATCTGGAAATGGGTGCAATCTTGAATTTCGTGAAAGTCAATTTCCTTTTCTAAACTAAAATTTAGTAAGTTAGCTGTTATCCTCTATTACTTTTTTTGGGACAAGAATCTATCCTCTTTGAACATTCTAAGAACTACAATACCAATCATCATTTATTAATGCATGTTTGTAGAATTGCATACTCATTGATGTATAACCTGGAAATGGTTTCAACCTAGAATTTTATAGAAATCAATCTCCTTTTCTAAATTAAAACAACATTTTTGTAATATATGATCTGTTCTCCTCTT
This sequence comes from Citrullus colocynthis, assembly GCA_031780015.1. Classification (NCBI taxonomy): domain Eukaryota; kingdom Viridiplantae; phylum Streptophyta; class Magnoliopsida; order Cucurbitales; family Cucurbitaceae; genus Citrullus; species Citrullus colocynthis. The sequence continues at coordinate 132,274 of QLSR01000049.1, forward strand.
TAAAGAACCTACAAACTACAATACCAATCATCATTTGTTTGTGCATATTCATAGAATTGCAAACTAATTGATGTATATATAACCTGGAAATGGTTGCAATCTTGAATTTTGTAAAAATCAATTTTCTTTGATAAGAAACCAATAAATCTCCCGGCCACCAAGGAGCTCTGAAAATTGCACCCTAATCAGAAGAAAAACAAGTTTATGAGTCTATGACTACAAAAGTTGCTGGAAAGAAACACCATCTAGAAGCAAGAGACCCCTTAAAATCCCAAAAGTCAGAAAATCTTCAAGGACTGTTGTGAAGATTCTTCTATCTCTTTCCACCTAAACCTCTCATAAAAGAGATTTAATAGTATTCCTCCAGCAATTCTTCAGCATTCCTCCAAAGAACTTTAGGCTTTGAACAAATTACTGAATAGTAGCTGTAAAACAGTCTGCTTTTAGTTTTTATGAGAACACTATTTTGGCTCGAAGATTTCTTTGATAGGAATGATATTAGGATAGGATTGAGAATATGATTAGGGTTTAGATGTATATTGGTAATTAGTTAGGGAAGTTGTGGGAAAAGATGAAGATATTCAATTGTTTAATGACTCTAGGCTTGAGTGACATCTCAAGAGAGGGGAGGTTTCAAGTGCCGAGAATACTTGGGAGTTATATGGTAATTATGTTATAAGGAAATAATAGGATTTTTAGAGAGGCGGAGTGATAAAGTGAGGAGGTCTAGGAGAGGGCAAAGTTTAATGCCTCCTTGTGGGTGTCGGTTAATATGCTCTTTTGTAATTATGATCTTGGTTTGATTTTGTTGGATTGTATACCCTTTTTGTAGTTAGTTATTGGCCTCCCTGTCGCTCTTTTTTCTTTTTGTGGACTTTTTTCTACATGCTTTGTATTTCTTTCATTTTTCTCGATGAAATCTTGGTTTCTTAAAAAAAAGTAATTTTTTTACCTTTTGTATCTCAATATATTTGGTTTCAATCATCTTCTTTATGTTGTTTGTCGTTTGATGACTCCCCAGGCTGGGCTTGTTTTCTATGACATATAACAATTTACCTTATTTAAGGAAACAAAACAATAATTTTCCTCTTTTCTCCTTAAATTCATAGTATGAGGTGCAATATATCTTAATATTTTTGTTTTGATCTTCTCCAATCAGTGCAACCCAGTTGGTCCTTAAGGCCCATAAAGAGGCTGTAAATTCCTTGAGTGGCAATGGCTCTGCAAAATTGGGAACAGTGGCCACAGTAGTTGCTGCTGCCAATTCAACTGCCCAGGAAAGTTCAAAAGAAATTGAAAGAGCAATGCAGATTTCTTTAAGAAATACTCTGGGAATTATTGCAAATAAAACAACTGATGGCCCAATGGACGATTTAGCGATTATGAAGGTAAATCATCTTGTATATTTGAAATGCATGTCTCATATTTTCTTCCATACCGTGGCTGAGCTGCTTCTGCATTTTAGTTTAGCACACGTGTGCAGGGCTCAATTTGTATTCAATTTCTTATTCCAGCCTATATGCAAATTAGAAAACACAAAAAGTTGGAGTATGATTGATGCATTATATGCTCTTCAGATTCTCAATTGTTTTGTTGCACTTTAATGCTTTACCATCTCCATTTGTTTGTCGGTAAATATGTGGTCCCATGCCAAATTGTGGAGGTTGATGAACCTTCATATAATTTAGGTTTTTATCCATATAAATTATGAAGTGTTGAGTTATCACAACTCCATTTGTTTGTCGGTAAATATGTGGTCCCATGCCAAATTGTGGAGGTTGATGAACCTTCATATAATTTAGGTTTTTATCCATATAAATTATGAAGTGTTGAGTTATCACAACGTTTGGAATGTGCTAGAATCAACACTTCCTTTTTATTTTTTCTAAAAAAAGTATTCTCTATTTTAGTGAATGAATTTTAAATTTGTTGATATTTTATATTGATTGGTGGTTATTTTAGATTTTCGTATGGAAGAGGTGTTACCGTTGTAATATATTGTTTATGATGATAATATCATTAAATTATTAGTGTGTAACTTGTGTCTTTTTGGTTTGAAAAACTAGAATAAATTCTTTTGTAACTACAGTCGGTCATTGATTATCAAGGTCAGTTAATCGCTGACGGGAAGACCCTTCTTTTGTAGTTATTTGGTGGGCGGTGTTCTTTTTATGGCCTGGTTTCAATAGATCTCTTTGTTTGTTACACACACACACATATTTAGGCAGAGATTTCATATACAGTAGTCTGAATTAGATGCTAGGCTTTTGCTGACTACATTTCTTTCTAGCATGGGAGTATTTTCATGCCCACAATAAAAACTGTAGGCTTTGAACATTTAAACCCTTATTTTGGATCATATTGCTTGTGCAAGAATTCTACTCCTTGTATGAGGCTGGATTTGTTTGAGACGTGATAAATTATGGATGTATTATGCTGTAGGCCCTTCTGGTATTTCATTCAGTTGTATGGTTCTAAGTGTTCGTCCAATCGTCTCTATGTTTATCCAGGAGACACTACGAGTCAAGGATGAGGAATTACAGAATTTGGCTCGTGATCTTCGTGCACGAGATTCAACAATAAATGATATAGCTGAAAAATTATCTGAGACAGCTGAAGCTGCTGAGGCTGCTGCTTCTGCAGCCCATATGATGGATAAACAAAGGAAAATCGTTTGTGCAGAAATTCAACGTATAAAAGAAGATTCTGAGAAGGAACTGGAAGCATCCATCTTGAAGGTATTGCCTACTTTATTAAACGGCACTTACTTAGAACTCATGGAAGGACCTGTGCCCTATCTGTCATTATGGCTACCTTGGTACGTATTCTATTTATGGTTATATTATGTTTCTGATTTTCACATCCACTTCCAGCTCAAAGAGTATGAAGCAAAATTAATTGACATGAGTAGAGAAAGAGATCAGTTGATAAAACAAAGAGATGCTGCTAATCAGGAAGCACATATGTGGCGATCTGAGCTTGCAAAAGCTAGAGAGCAGGCTGTGATTCTAGAAGGTGCTGTTGTGAGAGCGGAGGAAAAAGTCAGGGTTTCAGAGGCAGATGCTGAAGCAAGAATAAAGGATGCTAAACAGAAAGAGTTAGTTGCTTTGCAGGAGAAGCAGGAGCTTTTGGCATATATTAATAGGTTACAAGCACAAATTCAGAGGTTTATCATCTTTTCCCCTTCTAAAGTTTCCTATTTGGATGCAGTTGTGTTATTCTCATAACTGTTTAGCTGATTAAGTTGCACGTGTCACTATTCTGCTATCTCTTAAAGCAACAGCATCCTCTTTCACGAGAGCTAAGCTATTACCCTGTTGATCAATTTTGGCTTTTTTACACAATATGTTATTTATCTATTATTTGTCTGGATATAATAGATCCAAAGTTATTTTGAACCTCTTATGAAATCAATTATATTAGTTTTGTACTTTTCAAAAATTATGCTTTGTTCCCCCATTTGTATCATATGTCGGATCTCAAAAACCATTTTGTCTATGATTCTCTTGTATGGTCTGGGAGCTCATATTCCTTCTCTTTTGGGATCCGTCATGCTCTTTCCAATAGGGAAATAATGGTGGTGGCTGATTTTCTTTCCTTACATGAGGGTCACCCTTTTAGGCGTGGGAGACGAGATGTGAGGTTTTTGAATCCTGATCCTTTGGAAGGGTTCACGCGTAAGTCGTCTTTCTTTCGTGAGTTGGTTGATCCTTCTCCCTTAAGATTGTTTGTCTTTCTGGTGTTGCGAAGGATTAAGTTTCCTAGGAAAGTGAGGTTCTTTAACTGGCAAGTCTTACATGGCCATGCTAACACGAGCGATCAACTCAAGAGGGATGCCCTCGCTTATGGGTCCCTTCTGTTGCATTCTTTGTCGGAAGGCTGAGGAAGACCTGGACTATATTCTTGAGCGTTTGTGAGTTTTCCAGCTCGGTTTGGCTCTTTGTTTTGGGGGCTCATCACAGAGATGTGGGAGCATTGCTTGAGGAGTCTCTTCTCAACCTACCCCATGGGGAGAAAGGTTGTTTTCTTTGGCTTGCTGGGGTATGTGCTATTTTGTGGGCGGTGTGGGGTGAGTGGAAGTGGAACAATAGAGTTTTTAGAGGTGTGGAGAGGGACCCTTGTGAGATTTGGTCCCTTGTGTGTTATCATGTTTCTCTGTGAGCTTCAAATTTGAAGGCTTTTTGTAACTATTCTATTGGTGTTGTTTTGTATAGTTGAAATCCCATTTTATAGAGGTTTCTCCTCCTTTTTATGGGCTGTTTTTTTTTTTTTTGTTGCTTTTGTATTCTTTCATTTTTTTCTCAATGAAAGTGGATTTATCAATAATATCTATTTGTTCTGTTTTGTTTTGAAATTTGATTGACATTTCAAGCTTGTTCTCTAATCTTTAGATTTGAAAGGATTCATGTGATGCGACTTTCTGTGCGTAGTAAACTTAAACGTGTTACTTTTTCTGCCCTGCAGACAACATATACAAGTTTTTGATGAGAAGATGGAGTCTTGCCCAAGTAATGAGAGTTCTCTGCTAACAAAGCACGTTGACTCATCAGATGATAATGTGGATAAAGCATGCTTGAGTGATTCTAGAGCAATACCTGTCTCTGGTGAGGTCAACCTACAACCAATTGGAGATGGGGAATGGAGTGATATTCAGACAACAGAAGCAAGAATCGCGGATGTTAGAGAAATCGCCGCAGAAACTGAAGGAAACAGTTTAGATATTACTGTTGTTAGCCAACCCGTCAGCAGCCATCGTGAGCAAGATATGAGCTCTTCCAATCAGCCTTAAATCCAACATCGTACAAAACAAAAATGCATGTCAGATATGAGTATACAGTACAAAGCACCTAGTTTAGAAAAATGCGAACTTTGTTTTTGCATTCTTTTCTGTGGGAGTAATATTCAAATTATTTTAACTGGCTGATCTGATGTTGGTGATGTGTACATTTCTTGACGTTAGATGCTAAAGTCTTGACAGAATGTGTTCTGTTGTGTGAGCCAATCCATCGATGATTTATACGTTTGTGTAGAGAGTCGGAGATGTAAATCTAGAAAACAAAAACCATTGATGATGATGAGTGTTTTAATGTTGACATTCAGCTTCTTTCCTGCTCTGTTGTATTATGAAATCTCTTCTCCCCAAGCACTCACTAGGATGGCCTCTGAACTTTCTACAGAATCCATGCCATTTCTTATGAACATTTTCTCCTCAAGTTCTTTTAGAAGGGGGAGAGATTCCACGTCCCTCTTAAGATTTTATATTTCTTTTTGGACTTCGATTTCATTAGATTGGAGATCTTTTTTGTAATTTTCTGTTTGGCTCCTCTTGTTGTGTGCTTCCTTTGTTTATTTTATATATATATATATATATATATATATATATATATATATATATATATAATAGCACAAATGAAACATTTCCAAGAAACCAACTATTCCAAAGATCATCCTTGCCATTGATCAAAAGGGCAAACTTCAATTTGTCAATAACATTTCAAATCAAGTTTATAAGCAACGACTCAACTCATTGTCCATTATCCAACAAGGTTTACAAGCTCAAACCCATTAACAAGAAGTTGTGAAGGCAACACAACGCAATTTTTTTTTTTTTTTTTACTGCTGCTATAAAGCAACACTACAAAAAGGTAAGCTGTGAAACATTTAGCCACTTCCTTGTTCCATTGTATTTGTAGAAAACTGTCAACTGAGATGTGATATGATAGAGCTTTCAAAATATGAATTTCATAACAATCACTTTATGGCAGATTGAAGCTACCATTCACAACTGGGTTGGATAACACAGCCGTAAAAGAATGTACTTGTTTTATCAATACGATACCACTGAACTCGGCTGGATTGAAGATTGCAACCGCGAAACTGCTGTGTCATCTTCCTCATCAAAAGCTACTAGCTTTCCTTGGAAATTCTTCCTGCATTATCATGTACAAAAGAACGTTAAAAACTTTGAAACAATATGGTTGGTTTTTCATTTCAACTTAACAAGAATCTACACTGTGTTCAGAGCCTTGCAGACGCCTTGGTTACCATTTAAAGGGACATGGGAATACAAGCTCAAGTACCATTCTTCGAGTCTCTCCATTAATTTAGGGTGGGTTTAGACATGACTTTTGGAAGGATATAAAAGACTATTAGGCCAATATTTTTCTAAATTTTTGTAGCGATTGGTTTTAACGTGGGGAATTCGAACCTATGACCTCTTGGTCAAAAGTTCAAACTTTATGTTAGTTGATGACAATTGGTTATATGTTTAAATAATGACAAATTTTAAAAACACTTAAATTAATTTTAGAATCTCACAAGTTGTTAACGACTGCTCTCACTCTTAACGACCATCTAATTTCCAAGCTATTCTATTCTAATGCCTTATGGGTTCTATTTGGAGTATCATATCTATTTGTTACCTGAAGCTACAAATGCACACTGAAACTTTAGTTGCTCAAAACTTCGTTTAGGACACAGATTTTACTTTTCAGACTTCGAGCTAGGCGAAGTCTAAGGAGTTTCAAAATCATCTTTATATGGTATCAAACATATAACAAAGATTATCTTCACCTATTTCTGGGTTATTTTTAAGTCCCTTAGAGATAGCTTCACCACTTTCTTCCAAAGAACTAATAATGTTTTATTCAGTGAGTTGAGATCAGTGACTCTATACACGTTAACCACAGAAGATGGGGGAGGGGAAGTTCAGCTGTTAAACTCTATTCTTGAAAAGAAAAAAAAAAGCATGGAAGACAGCAAGACAGAGTAGGCTTACCTTGTAACTATACTTTCTTCTGATAGTGCCTTCTCTAGCCTCTCCTCAAATGGTGTCGCATGCCAACTCACTTTCTGATCCTGCAGAAGACAGGAAAGCAATTTGTTAACTGACCATTCAAGTTCATTCAAAAAGGACAATCTCAAAAACAGTCATAAAATTACCTCCTTGTATTTATTGGTGGAATTTGGGATTCCATTCCCATCCCATTCCTTGGGAGAAATTTGAGCAGGTTCATCCTCGTTCCAGTGAGCAGCAACCATCCCTATGATTGGCCTGTCTCCTGCACTTTTTCCAACACGAATTGGCCTATGTGCAGCTCCAAATTTCTTGCTATCATCATCGTGAGTAGCTACTGGTTTCAACCAAGCAGACAAGCTTGCTTCCACCATCAAGTCCTTCTCATGTGTATTTGCTTTCATTTTTCTTTCTAGCATAGGTGTGATCATTTCAAGCTCTTGAACAGATTCCATCATTTCTCTTGGAAGACCTTCCAGGTTAGATTCTTCTTCCTTCAGTGCCTTCAATTGTGCGGCACTCTCTACCGTGTTCATAACTGAATAAACGTACTGAGACCTGATTCTTGCTTTCCCATGATCCAAGTTTGCTGGAAAAACAGTTCCAGGTGTTTGCATTTCGTCAGATAGCTGTAGAGGGGTTGGATAAGGTGATGACTTCGATACACTCCTATTACATGATGAATCAAATCCTTTTACTTTTTCTCTTCCGCTTCCAGATGAACTTCGGCTGAGAGATTCGTTTATATCACATTCAAAACGTACGGATTTACTATGGCATGTAGTCATCACATTATCAGGACTATTAAGAGCAGCTACTGAGGTAATAACACTTCCACTCTCACTGCCTTCAATGTGGTGAGCAGAGACTCTTTGAATATTCTGTTCACTGGTAGTACAACTGTAGTATCAACAAGCTCCATAATGTGAGATAGGTACCAAGTTTTGTTAGAATGATGTCTGACTCTGATATTAGAAGTAAAAGGCAGAAACGGTAAGTTCAACTAAATTCAGCACAGGACTGCAGCTCTTGTGACAATATTTACAATAGATTAGATAGTAAATATCATACTATCTTGACCATAAAAGCCAATACATTCGACCAAATTTCACATTCTCCTATCAAAATTAAACCTTGCTTTTCAGAACTTACATGTATAATCTACCAACTCATCAAGTAATAACAGGACCATGCTAACAAAATTAAACGTTAAAGTAGACCTATGCAAAATAAATCATGAAATATGTGTTAGTCTCACATATATATTACAACCTGCTAGGTGTACGTTCAGCAGAACCCGACTCATTTCCCCCCTCGTCCAAATGTTTAGCAGGTGTACGGAGAAGATCCGGATGTGTTTCAAGGGCAGCATTTGAAAGTGATGGGTACGTCGGAGGCTCCAAGTCTCTGTCATCATGAGGGGGACTCAACAGCTTTCTGGATGCTTTCCGAATTTCAGCTGGGGTCTCCACTATAGTCCCACACGCCTTAAGAAATTTGGCCTGCAAATTAATGTCCATATCATTAGACTATAAGGATGCCTATTAACATATATAATCCTGGCCAGGTGCAAGATTAAGACTAGGGAAGAATTAAAAAACAGTCTCAGCATTTGCAAGAAAAACATGTGGGGGGAAGTAGAAGTAAGCAATCTTCAACATATTAGAATTTTGAAAGCAGAAAAGCTCATTCTAGCTCATGCCTTTCATTTCCCCAACTAATTACATTCCAATTATCAAACTAAAATCATGATTACACCAGCATCCATCAAAATCAGCATACATTGTACTTGGAGCTGCACACTATTGGGAAGGTTGCATACCTCATCCTTCAACTCCTTGGTGTACCGTGGAGACCCAAAAGACTTGGAACCTGAATCTTTCTTTGGGGAATTTTCATTCTCTTTTATAAACCAAAAACATAAAAGGAAGTAAGAATCCGCAGATTTGAATACAAGGAACAAACATGGAGGAGGCAAATATCTACCTTCAGACAGGAAGAGAGATGATAGCTGATTTCGTGCTACCACAGGTGCCTGAAGCATGAGATAGAAAGCGAGAAGTCATAAAGAAAAGGCATTTATACCTTTCCATGATTCCCTCAGATACAAAGTAGACTAAAATGAGACATAAAAAAGAAGAGTAGAATCTCGCACTTTGAACATCTAATTTAACTCAAATCAAAGCCAAATCAGCTACCTAATTCAGGTGAACAAGCAGAAGTAAAGTACATAAGCCCCAATAACAGCAGCAGAATGGAAGAGAGAAACCCATAATACAAAAGGCCGATAAAAGCAAAAGTTGAAAAAGCTGAATCAGGACAGAATCTTCCCGAGAAACAGGGACACAAATTACCCATTTGATTTTATTTCCCCAAATTCCTCTTTGGAAGGGATTACGAAACACTAAAATATAAGGAAAAACGAGGATCGAAAACGCACCCTGTACTTGGAACAAGGGGTATCAGAAACAAGGTGCGATCGAGGTCGATGGCGATCGTCTCTGACTTTGAAGCAATCAAAGAAGCAGCCCATTGCTGTTGAAACCGATCGATCAAGAAATCCCACCAAAGACCAGCAAAGAAACCCCAATTCACGCCTCAACTGCGTGCACATATCATTGATGATCGCCACAGAACCCAAAACGCTCGAGGCCCCAACACAAATCAAAAATCGATTCTTTCTTTTTGGGTATTACTTTTCTTTCAAAATTTCTTGTGGGGTTCTAATAATTTTCCTTTTCTCGAGTTGGGATTTATGCAATCAGTGTGGAGGAGAGAGTTGTTGGGTCGTTTTTTGAAATTTGAATTCTCAAAACGAGGGAAAGGTATTGGCCTCACTTCCCTTTCCTGCTATTTCTCTACTCGCATTGGTTGCTACTCGCATCCAAATATTGACACGTGGAGATAAGTAGCTTAATTTGGTAATTAAATAATTCATTTGACTTGATTTAGACAAGATATTATTGTCATAAGATTAAGAACCATTCTTTTTTAAAATTTTAAATTGTTTTTGTAACCCCCTATTCCACCTATTACTATTTCTTTAATTCCATTTTGATTGTATTAATGGGAATTAATTAGGATGAATATTAAATTTCATAAGGAGCTAAAGTGAACTTCTCGTCGATAATTGGCATAATTTTCATTTATGAGTTAAAGATTCAATCTCCCACCTTGCAATTAGTGTCCTAAAAAATTTTATCCTCCAAAAAAGATAAAAATTCTAAATCAGTTTGGGAGTGTTTAAATTCATTACCTTAGGATTCATTTGATAACACTCTCATTTTAATTCTCGTTTTTTTCTCCTTTTTTTTTTTAAAAAAAAAAATCTAGAAACAAAAATATGTGTATTAACTCATCCTAGTTAGAGAGTTTATTGTGTGTATTTAAAGCTTCCATACATTATAACAATTTGATCTTAGCCCGTGAAAAAGATCGAGTTGCTTTTGAACCCAAAAAAGGAGTAAGGTAGCGGTTCGACTCTAATACGTGGAAAGAGTCTAAGGAGTTCCTTAATCGAAATATCAAGAGACAATTGGAAAGGTGGATGTAAGTCGAATTTAACCAAATCACTACAAAAAAAACAATGTTTTCTTCTCTAACTCTTTCTTAATTAATTTTACATTTAAATTTTAGTGGAATGCTATAGATTATTATTCTTGTCAGTTGAGATTAATTGAATCTAACATTTCATATATTTTATCAATCTTGTATTTAGCATTAATTAGAGTTTTTATTCATTTATTTTAAAAAGTGTCTAATTAATTTAATTTAACCATACTTAAGGAAAAGTTTAATTGAACCTTATTCACCTCCCTCTAGGATTGTCATATTGATCTAACAATTTTGACCTAGGGCATTCATGTCAGGGATTTCGAGTCACGTTAGATTAATTCTTGAGCCAAACGGGTCAAGGCATGCATTTAGCATGCCCCGTTCATCAAATGGGAGGGTTGGCCTTACCCTCATATCCTTGGTCGAGGTTAGGGCCAAGGAGGCCATTTGGGCTGCCCATACTATTTTTCCTTTCAAGGTCCAAATAGGTCATAAAATGTCTCATTCATCAAATGGGGAGGGTTGGCCTCGACTTCATACTTGGACGCCAAGTAGGTCAGTTTGGGTCATGACCCAAACTCCCCTATTTCCATGCTCAATTGGGCCTAGAGTGTGGTTTTCTAACTCAAGTTCGCCATTTTCTTAATTGGATAGAATGTAAATTTATAAAATTGAAATCTACTTCTAACATAGATAATATAATAAAAAATATATAACATGGACAAAAACAAATATAAAACCATTATAAAGAGTTTATAGTGTTTAATACAATTTTAAACCCAAAGAGAAATGAAAAGATAATTATAATAAAATTTATCCTTAAATTGTTGTTCAAAATTGATCTTCGATGTCATCTCTCACTCTAATCAGTTTACTTTAAACAATGTTGGCTTTCATGTGTTAGTCCAATCTAGATTAATTTGTAAATTGTTCATCAAACTTTATAATTAAATTTTTAACGATCAATAATTAATTGTACATTATATATGAAAAATCATTATAAATAGAAAAAATATCAAACGGTTTACAAATATAGCAAAATTTCACTTTCTATCTGCGATAGAACGCGGTAGACCCAGATAGACATCTATCCGTGTCTATCTAGTAAAATGATAGATGTCTATTTAGGTTGATAGATGTCTATGTAGGTCTATCGCAGTCTATCACAGATAGAAAAAGTAAAATTTTACTATATTTGTAATTATTTTTAACAATTTTTTTATTTTTTTGAAAACATGCATATATATATATATATACACACACATTTATTTGTTTATTTGTCGATTTGTAATTAAACATTCAGGAAAAAAAATCAAACATAACTACATTTATTTAATTTAATAGTCAACTTTTTTTTTCTTTAATAATGAACGTGTTTTACATTAGCCAATCATACACATACATTAAATCTAAATAAGAAAAAAAAAAAACTTGTTATTGGAAAATTTATGGTTAACCTCAAAATCTTATTAATTTAATCATTTATACCAATATGGATGAAAAATAATGGAGATTTAAAATTTTAAGAATAACTAAAAATCTGTTAATGAAAAAAAAATAATGAAAAAAATTAAAGGAGACATAAGGGAAATGAGAGAGATTAAAGAATGATAAAATGAAAAGGAAATGAATATTGAAAGAAAAAATAATTTTAAAAGAATTTATTAGGATGAAGGAGAGGGAGGAAGAGGATAGGTGAGCTTGAAAAGGGAGGGATTGTGATGACCGTGAGTTGTAATGGAGTGATTGGATCTTAATTGATTGTAGATTACAAACCAACCTTATATCCAACCAACCAAATATGAGATTGAAATCCATATCCATTCCCAAACGCCCCTTTATAATTGCTTGCCGTTTCCTTTTTTTTACTATTATATAATCTAATTTTAACACTCTGTAAGTCGGGGTATAATGGCAACTACTACCATATTTTATTAGTGATTTTTACAATTTGTTCAATAAATTCTTTTAAAATAATGTACCAAAATTATATATATATATATATATATATATATATATATATATATATATATATATATATATTCACCTTTATTTATAGTTGATGGGAAGAAAAAATTAATTTAAAGATATGTATTCATGAAAAAAAGTTGCTTTCCAATATAGTAAAATGAACTAACATAACAAAATGTCACTGTCTATTAGTGAAAGATACTAATAGAGTACTACAATCTATAACTGTCTATCAATGATAAATACGGATAAGACAGTGACAATTCCCTATATTTGAAAATATTTCCAGCAGTTTTGTCATTTAAAACAATTACCCTTAAAAAAAGTAGGGCAAATTGCAAAAGCAACTCTTAAAGTATGGTGATGGTTGCAATTATACCTTAAACATTCGATTTTAGAAATTGAGTCCTCAAACTTATATAAGTGTTAAAATTGGGTCACATTGGACTTTCAAACTTACATAATTATATAAGTTGTAACATTTATATAAGCTTAAGGTTTAATTTTTATCATTTGTGGGTCCAATTTTAACGCTTGTTGAAGTCTAGGGATCCAATTTTTACAATTGAAAGTTTGATGATGTAATTGCAATCATCGTCATACTTCAAGGGTAATTTCTACAATTTTCCCAAAAAAGTAATAACTACGTTTTGTTATTAAAAGAAATCCCATTAACATTTTATAACGCGAAAGAAAATCATTGTAAAAATATATTATTTTAAAAAGAACGAAACACAAAGAAGTACAAGCATGAAGATTTGAACTCCTATTAAAAGACTAAAGTAAAGTTAGTTCAACAAAAATCAGCATGATCTTGTTCTCTAGAGGTAGAAGGTTCAATTCCCCGTCCCTACAGTTGTACTAAAAAAATAAAGTCGACTATTTTTACCTATTAATTTTTTTTTGGAGTGTTTTCTAAAACTAAAAACTATAAAGTTATCGAACATAACTTAGATTAATGTAAATTGAGGACATTTGTGCGTGTGGAATATATTTGAGAATTGGAGAGCAATTAATTAAATGTGTTTATAGAGAAAGATTTGTTACTATATAAAAGAAAGTAAAACAATTGAATATTGAAACATGAAAATGGAATTAATTGTGTAGATTAAATTCATTGTTAGAAACTTCAAATGGGATTGAAACTATTAAATTAAGATGATGTTTCATGTACAATTTAACATGTATGAAAGTTAAATTGGAAAAAAAGAAATGTTTCAATTTTGTATTTATTTGATTTTATTTTGTATTGTAGAGAGTTATTAAATTGCTAGCCTATAAATAACAACTTGTTTTTTCATTTGTGGCATCTCATTTCAAATTGAAGAATTCTCTCTTTTCTTTCTTTCTTTCTTTCTTTCTTTTGGTCTTGAGTTGAGTTGAGAGCAAGTATCCAAAAGCTCGGTTAGATCCGAATAGTTTGAGGTTGAAGTTCTATTTGAGTTACTCATTATATTTTGATGAGACAATCGTTGTAGTCTACTTGCATCCGATGTAGAGTGAATAATTGTTTTCACGACAATGCTTATCTGAAGTGTACCTCTCGACTACCTGTTGACATCTCCACAATCAACAATATCTTGAGGTTTTTAGTTATTTCAATTTATAAGCATTGTTACACCATCTTGCTGATTGAATATTATACATTGGGTGTACTATTTCAAGTTAAAGTGTAACCGGTTCATATATATCATTTTTCATCAACAAGATTAACTTGAGAAAGTTCGTAGTCTAAAATTAAAAAATAAATAAAAGTATATAAAAGAATCTTAAGTGTGAATACAAATACGACCCAAGTTTTAAAATTTTGTAGACATGTTCAAAGCTTTTCATTGACTTTTTCATGTGTATGTGAGTTTGATATTAACACAAGGAGTGATGACATTTCAATTATTTATAGTATATTAAAAGAGATAAGAGGGAAGAATCTTTAACTTTCCTTTTTGTCACTAACTTTTTCAATAAAGACCATTTTGCCTTTACACTCGCACTCTTTCTTATGTACTATTCGTCCAATTTTTTTTTTTATTTAATTTTATATCCCCTTCTGCCATCATATTTTTCAACAAATCTTGTCATTAGATCTTTAATAATCCCAATTGAAATGAAATTCATACTTTTTTTTTATTTTCTCTTTCATGTTTCTTCTCTTTTTAATTTTTTATTAATAAAGAATTAGTAAATTGAAATTTAAAACAATTTATACACATATTTTAACAAATACAAATTCTTTCACACAATTAACTACATTTTTTTTTACCTTTTCACATAATAAATACATATAGGAAAAAATACCATTTTTGTCCTTATGTTTTCAATAATAGATGCATTTAGCTTTAGGTTTTCAAAATGTACTTTTTTGATCCCTAAATTTTGAATAACAAAACATACATTAAATCAGTAAATAGTAATGAATACTAATGAACTTATCATCATAGATGTTGTAATCTACAACGTTATCTAGAGGCATATCACAATTATCATAGATTAGTCAAGTAAAGGTTAATGTAATGAGCATAAAATATCTATTTGAATTCAGATATCTTAAACTAGACATAACAATAAAGACAAGTCTTCAAATAAGCGCTTGACATAGGCGACAACTCGAATGAGACATCAGTTTTTTTTTTTTTTTTTTATAGGAAATGATTGTAAAATTGAGGAGCAAAATGATGAAAAAATGAGAGCACGAAAATCAAGAAATTATAATATTAAAATAATAAATAATAAAATAATATTAAAGTAATTAAAATAACTAAATAAAGTAAAGTTAAAATAAACTAAAATAAAGAACGTGGGATTTTATGGAAAATGGAATTTCACCAATCTTTTTTCTTCTTTTCTCTCCAATGTATGTGTTACAATATCTACAAAAAGCCTCTATTTATAGGCAATTTGACAAGTAGGTAGTGACATTTCATGGCCACTAAGGATGTGTCTTTAGTAGACACATGACCTTTAGCCACTAAGCACATTTATATAATGGACATCTAATTTGTTCTAATATTTATAATACTCTCCCTTAAATGCCCATTATATATATAAAATATGTTTTGTTAAAACCTTACTAGGAAAACACTCAATGGGAAAAAAATCCTAGTGAAGGAAAAAGAGTACATATTTCATATAATCTAATACTTCTAAAAGAATACAATACATTTGCTCCCTCTCATAAGAACATCATTTGAGATATCTGAGTCGCCGCATTCCAATGTTCTGCACCAATTTTTCAAAGGTTGCAGTTGGTAATGATTTTGTAAATAAGTCTGCCATGTTATCCTTCGAACAAATTTGTTGTACAGTGATGTCGACATTTTCTTCAAGATCATGAGTGTATAAAACCTTTGGTGAAATATGTTTTATTTAATCTCATTTAATATATCCTCCTTTGATTTGGGCTATATATGCTGTGTTGTCTTCGTATAATCCTTTGATTTGGGCTATACATGCTGTGTTGTTTTCATATAACGTTGTTGGAGGATTTTTACTAGAAGATAAGCCACATGTTTCACTTTGGTGAAATATGTTTTGTTCTATCTTCTTTAATATATCCTCCTTTGATTTGGGCTATACATGCAGTGTTATTTTTGTATAATGTTGTTGGATGATTTTTACTAGAAGACAAGCCACATATTTCACGAATGTGTTGAGTCATTGATCTTAGCCATACACATTCTCTACTAGCTTCATGAATTGCAAGATTCAGCATGATTTGAGGAAGTAGTTGTTATGGTCTGTTTCACTAATCGTCAAGATACACAAGTGAATAGATAACATGTTTGAGATCTAGCTTTCTATGGATCAGATAAATATCAAGAATCTGCATAACCAACTAAGTCAAAAATTGATTTATTTGAATAAAACAAACCCACATCAATCGTTCCTCGGAGATAACAGAGTATATGCTTAATTCCATTCCAATGTCTTTTTGTTGGAGAAGAATTGTATCTAGCTAATAAATTTATTGAAAATGCAATATCTGGTCTTGTATTATTAGCAAGATACATAAGTGCATCAATTGCACTAAGATATGGTACTTTAGGACTAAGAAGTTCTTCATTATTATCTCGAGGATGAAATATATTTTTCTTCACATCTAGTGAACAAACTTCCATTGGAATGTTTAATGGATGTGCTTTGTCCATATAAAATCTTTTTAAATTTTTCCTGTATAGGTTGACTGATGAACAAAAATCTCGTTTGCTAAATGCTCAATTTGCAATCCAAGGCAAAATTTTGTTTTTCCGAGATCTTTCATCTCAAATTCTTTCTTAAGATATTCTATGCTTTTGTATGCTATTCAAGAGTTCTAATTATATTTAGGTCATCAACATATACAGATATAATAGCAAATCCTGATTGTGATTTCTTTATAAAAACACATGGACATATTGGATTATTTTGATATCCTTCTTTCAACAAATATCCACTCAGGCGATTATACCACATTCGTCCTGATTGTTTTAATCCATATAGTGATCTCTGTAACTTTATTGAATATAGTTCTCGAGAACTTGATTTATGTATTTCAGGTATCTTAAATCCTTTTGGGATTCTCATATAAATGTCATTATGAAGATATCCATATAAGTATGTTGTGACTACATCCATAAGATGCTTGTCCAAATTTTCATACACAATCAGACCAATTAAATATCTTAATGTAATTGCATCCACCATTGGAGAATATGTTTCCTCATAATCAATACCAGGTCTTTGGGAAAAACTTTGTGCAACTAGTCTTGCTTTATATCTTGTGATCTCATTATTTTCATTTTTTTCCTCACAAATACCCATTTGTATCCCATGGGTTTGACATCTTCTGGTGTCTGGACAACTGGTCCGAAACTTGGCATTTTAAAAGTGAGTTTAATTCTATCTCGATTTCTTCTTTCCACAGAAGTCAATTATTTCTATGTCGACATTCTTCAACAAATTTTGGTTCAAGATCCTCATTTTCAGATATAACATCTAGTGCAACATTATATGCAAAAATGTTATCAATAATTACATGAGTTCGGTTCCATCTTTTCCCTGTCATGACATAATTTATTGAAATGTCATTATTATCTATAGGTATTTCACATTTGTCACTAATTGTATTATTAGTGTAAGCACCTAATTTGTAAGCACGTTCAAAAGCTTAAAGCGAATTAATGTTAATAATCTCATTTTGTAAATTAAATTAAAAAAAAAAAGAAAAAGAAGGAAGAGGAAAACAAAGGGGAAAGAAGATAAAAGAAAAAAAAAGAAAATTAAAAGGAAAAAAAAAGAAGAGAAGATAAGGAAGGGGAGAAGTCGGTTATTAACTTTTATTGAAGGGGAAAACTTTGCCGACTTATTTCTCTTCATTTCCAAACTCATTTCTATGCTATCTTTCAGTTGCACGTCGTGGAGAGGTTGAAGAAGAGTTCTAGGGCAAATTCGTGCAAGGTTTTGGACGGTTTCATGGTAAAATTGAAGCTGAAACAGAAGCTTCATCTGCTGTCGCACAGTTTGAACCAGGTTTGGTGTTTGGTGAATATCGAGCTGAAGAGATTGAATTTTGGGCTAAAATTTTAAGGTTAGTAAGTTAACTCAATTTGAACAACTTTTATGAAGGATGCCTGAGTTGAAATGGAATAGAAACATGTAAACTTTTAGCTGGAAGTTACTGATACAAAATTTTTGTGCAATCTGGAGTAGCGCAAAGAAATCTTGCAATATCTGACGAACAAGGACGAGTTAAGCCACAAAAATTTGAGGTAAGCTAGAAAACGTGTTTCTCTACAAGTTTGTAGAAGGAAAAAAGTTCTAAATCTGGCTGGAAACATGACTTTGAACTGACAGAAGTGAGAACAAAAAGAAAAGGAGGAAACTCTGCTGTCGGGTGTCGTTAGGAAGCTGGTAACGCTGAGAAATTGGAGCGTGAGTAGCGAGACAAAACTCGCTGGTAGTGCAGAGGAGGTTTTTGTCTCACAAATCTCGCTGACTCTCGCTCGGTGTCGCTCCTCAGGTAATCTCGCTAGTCTCGCTTATTCTGGTGTCGCTAGTGCCGTGTACCTGGTGTGTAATTTTGATAGTAATCTCGCTAGTAAGATAAAATCTCGTTGGTAATCTCGCTAGTGACATAGAATCTCGCTTATTATGTTTATTTTAGAAAAGAAAGGGAGTCTCGGTGGTGAATCATGATTAGAGTTTAAGTATGCACATTTAACGATTATGTAAAGGAAGTTTAAAGAAAGGTAACATGAGGAATGTGTATTTACAGGCCAAGAAGAGCTCGGAAAGGCATATAATCCGCTCAGGGCCTAAGGACAAGTTGTGAGTGACACTTTTCTTTCTTTGAAGACGAAATTTATTGAAAATGTTTAGTTTGGTTTTCTTATGAGATATGGCTTTGAGATGAATTATTTTCTTGAAAAGCATGATGTTTGATGATATTGTTCACAATGCATGTTTTATCCGTTTTCTATAAGATGTTGAATGGCATGTTGTGGAATGTTGTTTATCGTGAAATATCTGAATTTCATGAAAGACTTTCATGTGAACTATTTACATAAAATACTGGTTTCTAAAATGTTTTAGAGGAGGCTCAATGCTGAAGGACATGAAAAGGCTTGTGAGTTTCCCCGGGACCTAGTACTGAAGGACTCGTAGAAGGTACTTAGGCAACCCGCGATATTCCTATGTGCACATATAAGTTGTGACGTTGGGTGTGTTGAGTCTTGCTCCACCCCAACTAAGGTTGTTATTGACGTTGAGTGCGTTGGGTCTTATTCCGCCTCAACTAAGGATGTTTTCGACGTCGGGTGCGTTGAGTCTTGCTCCGCCCTGACTAAGGGAAAGTTTTGAGAACAAATTGATTTCGTGTACGATCATTTTGGCTTGAACATATGTGATTTGATTACGTTATTGAAAATTATGATTTTACAGAAATGATTATTTGAATCACGTTTACGTATATGGTGTTATAATGATTGCAACATGCCTATTTTCAAACAAAAGAAGGTTTTACAAAATTAGTCACTCACGAAGCTTTTAGCTCACGCTTTCCATATTTTCTTTTCCTCCCAGGTATCGAGGACGTTCCCGGGGCTTAGCCTACTCCAGCTCACCTTGCCTAAGCATCGAGATATCAGGAAAAAAAAAAGACACATTTGGGTCATTATACGTGTATATAACCTTGTATAGGTGGCATGTAGACCTAATTACTTAATAGTTGGGATGTGAGACGGGTTATTGTGCAAATATGTTGTAAATATGTTGAAAGTTTAATTGTAATAATACAGGTCTTTATGGTTCTGGATTTGTAAGCGAATACGTATGTTATAGTCTCACAGATTATTTAGGTACAATGAGGCAGTGAATGTCACAAAAAGGGTGATGCTTGCTGTCTTCACATCTCTTCTCGGGTTGGGTAGAGTAACCTGGGAGGGGATGTGACAATTAGTCATGTCCAGGTTTCTTCGTGGATATTTATATCCTCAACCAAGTCTTTTTTATTATCGTTTATTTTTCTTTTCCGAGGATTTTTATCTTTAGAACCCACTGGTCTACCACGCTTCTAGCGTGTTCCAGATTCATTAGTGACAACCTGCTGTATTGGGATATCAATTTTCGATGAAACATTTGCTACGGGTATATGTGATTTAGTTACTTTCTTTGCATCTATAAATGCATATGGTAATTGATTTGCTATATTTTGCAAATGAATCATTTTCTAAACTTCAAGTTCACATTGATTTGTACGAGGATCTAAATGAGACAATAATGATGCATTCCATGCAATTTCGTTTTCCAACTTCTTAATTCCTCCCCTAATGTGTGAAAATTTGTTTCATCAAAATGATAATCAGCAAATCGTGCAGTAAATACATCACCCATTAGGGGTTTAAGATATTTAATAATTGATGAGGAATCATATCCAACGTATATTCCTAACTTCCTTTGAGGACCCATCTTAGTAAGTTGTGGTGGAGCAATTGGAACATATATTGCGCATCCAAAAATTCTTAGATGAAAAATATTTGGCTCCTGGCTATAAGCTAATTGTAATGGTGAGTATTTATGATAAGTTACTGGCCTAATGCGTGCAAGTGACGCAACATGCAAAATAGCATGTCCCCATACAGATGTAGGAAGCTTCGCTCTTATTAGTAATGGTCTAGCAATTAATTGCGAACGTTTTATAAATGATTCTGCTAAACCATTTTGTGTATGAACATAAGCTACAAGATGTTCAACATTTATCCCAATTGACATACAATAATTATCGAAAGTTTGGGATGTAAATTCACTAACATTATCAAGACGGATGGTCTTAATTGTATAATTAGGAAATTGTGCTCTTAACTTAATTATTTGAGCAGTAATCTTGTAAATGCAAGGTTTTGACTTGATAATAAGGACATGTGTGACCATTTACTGGATGTGTCTATTAATACGATAAAATATTTAAATGGCCCACTTGGTGGGTTAATAGGTCTACAAATATCACCATGAATTCGTTCAAAAAATGTAGGTAATTCGGTTTCTACTTTAGCTGGTGATGGTCTAATTATTAATTTGCCTTGTGAGCAAGTATTACATAATAATTCACTAGATTGAAGAATCTTTTAGTTCTTCAGTGGATGTCCATTTGAATTTTCAATGATTCTTCTCATCATTATAGATCATGGATGACCCAACCAGTCATGCCAAATTGTAAATATATCTGGATTCATGAACTTCAGGTTCATTGTTGTATATGTTTCAATGACTCGTATATGAGTATAATATAATCAAGAAGATAAAGCATGCAACTTTTCCAATATACGTTTTTCATGTGAGACAGGAGGTATGATATAAAGATATTTTATCTCATTTTTCCTATCAGTCTCAATATGATAACCATTGTGACGTATATCTTTAAAACTTAATAGATTTCTCTTTGATTAACTAGAAAACAATGCATTGTTAATTGTAAATTTTGTTCCTCTAGGCAAAATAATATTTGTTTCTCCAAATCCTTCAATCAGGTTTGCAGAACCTGATATTGTATTGACTTTTGCTTCCAGCATTGTCAATTTGGAAAAATATTTTTTATTTGTAAGTATTGTATTTGTAGTTGCATAGTCTGCTAGACATAGATCTTCATTCCTCATTTTTTAGTCACTCAATATCTGAAAATTGTCCATGATTCTTCATTTAAACAAGATAATTACAATAAGAAAACAAAACTTGTAATACAAGGTTTAACTAAAAAAACATGAAAGATAGATAAAACAATTCTACATATTCTCAAAATCAAAAGAAACACTTGCTATGCCATTATTTGTGCTAATTTTCTCTTCAGGAGATTCAAAGAAGTTCGCCACATCTAAATTTGTCATATTAGATTGGTCAAATATATCATTATCCTGGTATGCAAAATTTGCTTCCACATTTTACCCTTTTTCCTTCAGGGAAGCTTGATAGAGATCAACTAGGTGTCTTGATGTACGACAAACACAAGACCAGTGCCCAGTCATCCCGCATCGGAAGCATTTATGCCCATCATCTTGAATTTTTATCTTGTGGAGCTTTTCCTTTATGATCATCATTTCAGGTGATTCTTTTGAATTTGGATGATTAGAATAGCCACCACGAAAATAATAACTATTTCTTCCTCTACCACGACCACGACCACGATTATTAAAATTTACAGCTTTCACTCCAAGGAATGGTGTTGTTCCAGTTGGTCGAGATTCATGGTTTTTCATCAATAGCTCATTATTTTGTTCAGCCACGAGAAGACATGAAATTAACTCAGAATATTGTTTAAAACCTTTCTCTCGATATTGTTGCTGTAGAAGCATATTCGAGGCATGAAATGTAGAAAATGTCTACTCCAACATATTCGCATCAGTAATTTTCTCTCCGCACAACAATAATTTTGAACTGATTTTAAATAATGCGGAGTTGTAATCACTTAATGATTTGAAATCTTGGAGCCTCAATGCATCCATTCATAACGAGCTTTAGGAAGAATGACTGTTTTCTGATGATCATATCTCTGTTTTAAATTCTTTCACAAGATACAATGATCTTTTATTGTTAAATATTTCATCTTCAATCCCTCATGGAGATGATGGCGAAGGAAAATCATAGCTTTTACTTTTTCCTAAATGGATGTTGCATTTTCTTCTTTAATTGTTTCTCCCAGGTTCATGGCATCGAGATGTATTTCAGCATCAAGCACCAATGACAAATAATTATTTCCATTGATATCAAGGGCTGCAAATTCTATTTTTGTAAGATTTGCCATGATAACGCTGTCACAAAGAATTATATTTATATTACCAATTTAATATATATTAAACATGCAAAACAACGTTTAATTTACTAATTATAATAACGAGAAAACGACATACCTTCAGAACCTACCTTCAACGAAAAAACGGTAAGAGCTCGTGCTAATAACGTGTTGTAAAATTGAGAAGCAAAATGATGGAAAAACGAGAGCACGAAAATCGAGAAATTATAATATTAAAATAATAAATAATAAAATAATATTAAATTAATTAAATTAAATAAAGTAAACTTAAAATAAACTAAAATAAAGAAAGTGAGATTTTATGGAAAATGGAATTTCACCAATCTTTTTTCTTCTTTTCTCTCCCATGTGTGTGTTACAATATCCACAAAAAACCTCTATTTATAGGCAATTTCGCAAGTAGGTAGTGGCATTTCATGGCCACTAAGGATGTGTCTTTAATAGACACATGACCTTTAGCCAATAAGCACATTTATATACTAGATATCTAATTTGTTTTAATATTTATAATGGAAACATCTTTTTTAGATTCTTTTCTTTCTTTTTTTTTTTTTTTCAAGAGAAAGATAGGCATTAATTGCATAGGAATGAACATAATTGATAGCTTATATGCAATGTTTAGAGAGACATCTAAATTTGGCAAAATTTATGGGGGTGTTTGAGGGCCGAGATGAGATGAGTTGAGGTATAAATTTAACTCATTGTTTGGAAGACCAACTTTATATGTCACCGATATTTTATACCATGTTTACCAACAGTGCACTCAACCCCTATCACCACCGATGTCTTGTTGCTCAACTCCGATAACTACCTCTGATGACCAACTTCTGTGATCACCTCCAACGGCCAAATCTGGCAACCACCTTCGACGTCCAACTCTGACAACCACCTGCAATGGTCAACTCCGACAATCACCGCTTGCGGCCAACTCCAACAATATTCAACCACCACTATTGATGGCCAACTCCGGCAACCTCTAATGGTGGCCACTCCACCAACTCCAAAAATCATTATTTTAAATTATAACTAATATAACTTTGGGTAATGTTGACACATGAGTTTTTTGTTTTGTTAGTGCTTGTGAAATAAAATCGTCAATAAAACTTTAATTTAAAGCTTAAAATAACTATTAGTTTAAACATACATATAAAACATCAATAAATGTTTATATTTAAGTTGACTCGTAAAATTGTCAATAAAAACACATTTGGTGATACAAAAGTACGTAAGTTCCGTCAAAATGTTAAATTTTCGGTTCTTTAATTAGCTAATAGTATTTTATAGTTGTTCTTTATAGGGTTGGCAAAAAAACCCGTGATGCCCCACCTCGATTGGGTCTGGGAATCTTCGATTTGACCGGGATGGGGTCAAACCGGGGACATTCTCCGGGTACCCATCTGGGGACGAGGCCCGACCACACACACACACACACATACA
The DNA here is from genome assembly GCA_031780015.1 of Citrullus colocynthis. Taxonomy (NCBI): domain Eukaryota; kingdom Viridiplantae; phylum Streptophyta; class Magnoliopsida; order Cucurbitales; family Cucurbitaceae; genus Citrullus; species Citrullus colocynthis. The sequence continues at coordinate 156,309 of QLSR01000049.1, forward strand.
CACACACACACACACACACATATATATATCTTGCTCTCGCTCTCGCTTTCTCTCTCTCACTCTACTTATTGGTAGTAATTTGGCCCTGCATTTGAACTCGCAGTCTTGCTCGCTCTCACTCTATCTTGGGGAATGGGTACCCGCGGAGACGGGGTAAATTCTCCCCATGTCCCCACCCACCCCTGTTACCAATCCTAGTTCTTTGTAGTAATTTAACATTAATAAAATCACTTTTATCATGTAAGAAATCAAACAAACTTGTATATAAAAATATTTGTACGTAAAAACATTTTGAGAAATAATTGTCATAGGCATGAATTTTTATTTTGAAAAGTTTTTATCTAAAGTGTTAAAATAAAAATAACTTAACCAGAAACGTCACATGCACAGATTTGTAAAATAATTGCTTAAATTATATATATATATATATATAGATGATCCAAAAGTAAATCATGAACTCCATTTTCCAAAACTCCCAACAATAAAATGCAATCTATAGTTTATTAAGTATATATATATATTGAATAAAAAAAATTCAAACAAAAATAATTATCATAAAAGTAGATTATTTATTAAAAAAAAAACACTAGATACCCCTGACATATGAACTCAACAATCCAAACACCGAATACAGATATATGATCTCCACAGACATATAAACTCTACATACATATGAATTCAATTCAGCGTGCCAAACAACTCCTAACATTTTTTTCACTGTGCACATGCCTTTGCGCGCCAAACAACTCCTAACATTTTTTCACTATGCACATGCCTTTGCACTCTCTATTTATAAAAGATGAATGGACTATTCCATTTTTTTTTTTTTTTCCTTTTCCTTTTAAATGAAGTTATATGACGCATATATCACAGTTTATTTTTCATAAATGTTACATGGAAGATATGAGGTGAAAATTGGAAAGTAGGTATAGAGTTGCCTTTGACTACTTAACTAACTTTAGATAAGTCACATGAAAAAGATTTAAATAAGAGGAATTTAATTTTCTTCCTCAACTTGATTCTCTAAATTTTCTAAATCCTGACTAAATGCATAAAATGAAGATTGACTTTCCTATTTAAGAGATTGATAGGATAAACTTTGTACGAGCTTAAGATTAGTTGATTTCACATGCCCAGTTTTTTTTATTTATTATTTTGGTCAATAAGCTTGAATTATTTAAGTCTCTCTCCATCATTTTTTTGGGTCATCTTAAGTTAATTTAGTTTTGGGTTCGACTCCCACGTGACATAATTTAATTTGTCTAGTTTAGGTCGTTCAATAGATCCGTCATAGACAAATAATACTATTTAATTTGAAAAATTATCTTTTTAGTTCATGAATTTGTAGGAATAAAGAGTAAGTACATTTGATTTCTAAGATTTTAGTTCATGAATTTGTAGGAGTATAGTAAATTCATAATTGGTCTCAAATGTTCGATATATATTTTAATCATTAATTTAGAAGAAAAAAAGAAAAAAACTGGGTCAGATTTGTGTTAAAAACTTTTTAAAATTAGGAGTAACAATTTCTCCAAAATCGAGGAAGAAATAAATAAAGGCATGCAAAAGTACTTTTTTAAGTTTTTAAAAACACAATAGAATCATTATCAAATACGACTTGAGATAGACAAGATTGTTTTCTTCTCACTAATAAAAACAAAATCACAGAATAATAATTAGAAAATTAGTTTTAAAAAAAAGTGAATGTGGGTCCCATCCGTATGTTTTCAATACCACTCAACCCATGTGCCTCTCACATGCATGCAAGGTTACCTGGTTAGGCTATGGCATTTCAATGGTAGGTTGCTTAGGCATTTTATTTAAAGAGTTTTTGTTTTTTTGCTTTCCTAATGAGTAAAAATTTTATTAATCAAAATTTCATAAAATTTTCAATCAATGAGTTTTATTAGTAAAACAATATTTGTTTATTTTTCCTTGGGTTATTTTCCTTAGCATTCTAATAATGATTAATTGAGCAATATTTTTTTACACAACGATTTGAACCTTCAACTTATTAAAACGACAATATATGTTAATTACTGTGAATTGAGGGTCGGAACCCACTGCTATTTATAGTGAAAGATTCCTTAATAATTGCTACACAGCAATTATTAACATTCACTATTGTCTTCACAGTGATTCCAACAATAATTGAAAAGATACAAATTACTTTTCAGAATGGCCGACAGGACAGGACCCCTATCTTGACCTTTTCTGAAAACCTTATCTTATCTTTGAAAAATTAAACTAAAGTCTAAATTTAGTGGGACAGGACCCCCACTAAGGATAAAATGCACTAAATAAAGTAAAAGAAAGCGGTAAAGATAGATTCGATATGTCTGCTGCCTTGTCTTTTCTTCAATTTGGACACTTGCTTGAGAAGATAATAACGTCACCCGATCGTCTTCTGCCTGGCACGGAATACAACTCTTGATAGATTAATTTCTTTCTTTGTAGCGCACATGCTCCCGGTCGGGACTTACTACGGCTCCCTGCCTTGCTGCCCTCGGAGCGCCCGTAGGCCCTGCTACAAAAATCAAAATTAATTTCTCAAGAGTTCTCCTGGAAATAATCCCATTCAGAGTTATTCCTTCCGCCAACTGCGTTGCCTGAGGTTGGTGAATCCCCTTGCAGAAGTGCATCATCTCCGTCATGGAGTCTTCTCTTACAAATGTTCTTCTCGAAGGAAAATAAAATCAGCAGACTAGGGAAAGCAAGGATAAGGTCGGAATACAATAACTTTATCTAAATAAATACAAGGAATTTAAACAAATTAATTTACATTTATGTACAAAATATAAAATACACTTGAAAATTTAAACTTGAACTACCAGTTTTTGGATCAATATGGCTGGGTATCCAAAAACGGGTCATTGATATCGATACCGTCGAATGGATCGAAATCCAAATCGTCGACATCGTTGACGGAGGCCGGGGAGGCTTCCTCTGGGAGATCGTCGTTGTCGTCTGAGAGGTTTACGACAACGTTATTGACAACGGAGTTGAACTCTTGTTGAGTGCTTGCTCCGGCGAGGGTTGACATGACTGCGTTCTTGGTGAGGAGAAAGGCTTCGTCCTCTTGACGTGTCATATCTTGTAGATGAACGTTGGCTTTGAACCATTCTTTGATTTTGCCAACTTCGAGGTGAGAATAGTTGAATTTTTCCCACCATTTGATCCTGAGAGTTTTACTCAGGGCTTTGAAGTTTCCCGAAGGCCCTAGCTGGAAATTCCAGCAAAAGATCCAGGGAATTTGAAAATACAAAGCAAATCTAGATGTCTTTGAGAGTGGTGATGAGTAGATGCTTTGTTGGAAAAGGTGGTATGATCGTTGAATCTCTACAGGAAATATTTCTTCAGAGAGTCCAAAATACATCCACCATGATTGAAACCAATTAGGAAAGTGCATTTTGTAAGCTTGCTTGCAAAATGTCACAAACCAAGAGTGGTTGTATGCTTGAAGCCAGAATACAATATACCATGCTTTGGTATAGTCACAGTAATTGTATGACTGGGGTTTGAAAGGTTGAGAGAGTTTTCTGCCTACAAACATCCCCTGTCTCCAGTAGGATGGAGTAAGAACACGAAGAATTCTCAATTTTGAGTAAATGATCTTAGAGGGATCATTCTTGTCAGGAACATGAGTAATTTCAGCTGATTTTGAATCAACCAAAATGTACTAGTAGAAAGTCCTGGTTTTTGATAAATCCTCAGGTAGGAAATTAAACCCATGAGGAAAAATTTGACTACAGACTTCTTGGACAGAAGGTCCGTCGAATTCTGGTTCTATGGTTAAATCAACCATTGTGGTTTTGGTGAAATAACCATTAATTGGAGGCCGAGGCTGGAATACCTTTGGCCTAACGATTTGAGAATACGAGGAAGGATTCCTCGGAATTGCAGACCTTGAGGAGGAGGCTGCCGAAGAGGCGGCATGCTTATTTGGAGCTGTTGGCCCGGAGGGTCGCAACAGTGTGTTTGAAGGTATTGGGGGAAGACTCGAAGAGTCTGTTTGAATAGTCAAAGTTCTCTGGGCAGATGCTTGACGTCGCCTGGATACTTGCTGAAACTGAAGATCCATAGTGTAGTTTTCTGCACTCATAGGTGATGGTGCAGATGATTGAGATAGGGATTTTCCCCTTGAGGGAGTAGTTCCTGAAGAGGAAGCTACTGATTGAGAAGGTCTTTGTGGACTTTTATTTTGTTTCGGAGGTGGCCGTTGCCGGCCAGGAGGCGGCTCCATTTGAAAGAGAATTCAGGGCTGAGGAAGTAGTCTTCAAGAGATGTTCTCTTGAGAGGTAATCAACAAGTGAATTCTCGCTGCCTTTTATAGGCTTGATTTTGAAATCAAAGCAAGATAAGATCGCCTGCCATCTTGCAAAGATCTGCTTGGAGATAAGGTTTTTGACATCTTTTTCGAAGATGTATTTGCTGGCCTTTGAATCCGTTCGGATAAGAAATTCCTTGTTGATAAAATCTCCTTGGAATTTCTGAACAGAGAGTACTATTGCCAGCACTTCCTTCTTGACGGTGGAATAGTTCTTTTGTGCACTATTCCATACTCCGGAATGATAACAGACAACAGAGATTTTGCCGTTAAGTTCCTGTTTGAGGATGCCTCCGTAACCGATTTCGGATGCATCTGTATCAATAATGAGTTTGGCCTGTTCATCCACGATGGATAAGCATGGGATGCTTTTGGCCAATTGCTTGATTGATTGGACTGCCCGAGTATGCTCGTCCGTCCACGGCTTTGGATTCTTTTTAAGTGTATCATATAATGGTAGACAAATTGAGCGGAGATTGCGGATGAAGTCTCCAATATAATTGACACAGCCAAGAAATCTCTGTAGCTGAGTTTTATCTTGAATTTCATCTGGGAATTTGTCGGCAAATTCCAGTGACCGTTGGATTGGTTTGATGATTCCCTGATTAATTTCATAACCAAGAAATCTAATCTTCGTTTGAAATAGCTTGATCTTTGGTTGAGAAACCACAAGACCATTGGATTTGATAGCATTAAAACACACCCTTAGATGTTTGAAATGCTGATCAACTGTATTTGAGAATACCAAGACATCATCAATGTAGACAATTGTGAAATCTTGATATGGGTTGAATATGTCATTCATAATCTTCTGGAATTCGGATGGGGCATTCTTCAATCCGAATGGCATGACGTTCCATTGAAACTGTCCGAATGGAACATTGAAGGCTGTTTTATAACGATCAGCCGGATGGATTTGGACTTGCCAAAATCCAGACTTCATATCGAACTTTGAGAAGACTTTTGCCTGAGCAATTCTCTTCAGTAGGTCTTGACGATTAGGAATTGGATACCTAATCCATTTGAGAACTTTGTTTAAGGGCTTGTAATTGATAACAAGCCTTGGAACGCCTCTTTCCTTTTCAGCCTGATTGTTAACATAAAAGGCCGAACAGGACCATGGGCTTTTTGATAGGCTTATTAAGCCTCTCTTGAGAAGATCCGTTATTTCGTCTTTGTAGACTTTGACCAGATCTTTATTCATTTGAATGGGCCGAGCCTTGGTAGGAATTTGGGCCTCTTTGAATCCGTCTTCATATGGTAATGTTACCATATGCTTCTTCCGAACCCAAAATGCATTTGGGAGATTTGAACAAACTTCCTTTTCGAGTTGTCTTTGGAAGTTTCGAATTTTTGCTTGGATCGATGGCTTCTGAATTTCACTAGCCACTTTGCATGTTTTGATGTCATCTTGAAGGAATTCAATCTGCCTCTCCTTCCTGGCGACTTTGTTGATAAATTGAAGGATTTGTTCTTCAATATTTGAAATATACTTAGGAATCACTGGGTTAGTGAATTCAAAAGTAATTTCCTTATTGAATTTCTTTGAAACTATACCCTTCTCAGTAACGTGGAAATGATATATTTGAGTGAGGAACGGAGTTCCTAGGATAATTCCTTCATTGAGGTTTTTCACCAGAATGAACGTATTGACAAAGCACACATCTCCTTTGCATATGTGTACCTTGGATAATTTGAACTGGATATTGAGAGGATGTCCTCCGGCTCCATATAATGATTCCTTCGTCTTTTCGAAGTATTTAGAAGGGACAAGTCCTTCTTGTATGACATTTTGATCTGCTCCTGAATCAATTAGGGCAAAAACTTCAAGTTGGAAGTCTTTAATCTTAAAGACTATCTTTGACATCCACTTCTGGTTATGGACTTTGCTGATACTATTGATAATTTCTGGTTCTTCTATCAATAGTGTTTTTCCCATGATTTTTCTTTCAAAATCACTGGTTGAGGCTTCTGGATTTTGAAATTCCTGAAATGCTTGAAATGCACTTTCAAGATAAGTGAGTCGTTGCTTATTATTAGCAACTTCCCTTTTGAGAATCTTTACCTCGTGATGGAGGTCTTCAACTTGAATAGGCAATTTGGCTTCGCCTTTTATCCGATTTAATATATCCTGATAAGAATACATAATCGGTTTTTGAATTGTCTTCTGAGGCATTTGCTCTTCTAAGCTCTGCCTTAGTTTGAGAAGACAGGTTCTTTTTGCTTCCTCATCAGGGATCTGCTCGATGAGATCAAAAAGAATCTCTTGATCCTTAGTGATGACATTAATGTATCCAGAACATTTACCAGCACATTGCCCTGTGCAAGGTGTTGCTCCTTCGTCATCACTTGATTCACTTTGAGAATAGAATTCTTCTTCAGAAGATGATTCTTCCTCTCGTAGAGTATTGATATATTCTTCATCTGATGAAGACTCAGTTTGAGAAGAGGTCTCTTCATCCGTTCTTATGGCATAAAGAAGGGATTTCTTTGTCTCTTCATCTATTGTAAGGGCATTGATCCTGTCTCTTAATGGACAACGATTGGCATAGTGACCTTTCTGATTGCATTTGAAGCAATTCGTATTGGTCTTTGAAGGGATTTTTCTTTTGTCTTTTCCCTTACTGTAATTGTGCTTCCTTCTCCGAGGAGGCTCTTGATCTTTAGACTTCTTTTTTCTAAAGAATTTCTTGGAAGAGTATTTCTTCTTTTTACTCTTCTCTTCCTTTGGTCCTTGAGTCAGACCATATTGTTTGCAGAAGGTGCCCAATTCCTTTCTATAGTCGGAATCCTTGATCACCTTTGTCGTGTGTTTATTCTCTGTACAGAGATTAGCACATATCTTTTGAACTGTTGATGAAATATCTCCGTAGGTGAGATTTTCCCAGTTGATTTTTTGATTTCCAAATTCAGTCGTCATGGTCTAGTAAAACTTTTGAGATATGTAGTACGGTAATCCTTCGACAAATTTTTGCTTCCAGATGTCCGCTCCACATGTTGTTAAGGAATAAAGACGTGCCATGAAGGTGTCTTTATACCATTTGTATCTGCTCATCTTGTGACATTTTAACCCAAGAAGAGCTTCTGTTGCCATATCTGTATGAACTGAAGTACTTCCTACGAAGTGTTTGGTCAACGTATAAATTAATTGGTTGACCATATCTGGTACTTCAGTTTGCATTGCTGTTGAGGAGCCTTCCGTTTTGACGTCGAACTTGGTGGCGGTTAATATCCGCTGTCTATCCTGCTCCGTCAACAGATTGTGCCACCAGCTTCTCAGGTTTCCTGTAAAACCTAATATGAGAAACTGAGCCGACTCAAGAGTCGTTTTTCTGGTGCTGTAGGCTGTAGCAGCTATCAGCATCTCTTGAAGCGTATTCATTATTTGAGCCTCAGAATATCCATCGATATTCCAAGTAATGAGAGATTGACCATCATAAGTGTTCTTCTCATGATGTAGATCATCCCATCCTAAATCAGGAGGAGATGGTTGAGGATAATGATTCTTTACTTCTACTGTTTGAGTAACAGGAAGTATTCTTGGAGTAGTAGCTTGTAACAAGGAATCTTTCTTGATCATATTGACTCCTTTTGCTTCTTGTCCATCCTTTACTGCCTTTTGTTCTTTGAGAGAAAGAGCAGCAAGTCATTTGTTGATTTCAGCAAGATAATCTGAAGTATCTTCTTTGAGTTTGCCAATATTAAAGCTATTTGGCTGTAATATAGGCTGATTTGGATTGACTCGAGGAATCTCGGGATGTTTGTTCTTCAAAGGAATTCCCGGATTCTCAATTCGTTCTACTGCCTTGGAGACTGTAGAAAGAACTTTGTTTGTAAAGTTAAGTTGATGTTGGATATTCTTTATTTCACGAACTCCAACCTTTTGAACTTTGTCTTCGTCGATGGTTTTGTAAGGAGACGAGACCATCTTGGCCGTGGGAATTATAGGATGAGAAAAATATGCTTCTTCCTCTGGGGGATAATTAGAAGTTATTTTTTCTCCTCTGGCTGTAACCCAGACAGTTGATCCTTTGATCATGGCTACATGGCCATCTGCTTGAAGCTTCTTGACTAGAGCTTCATTGTTTCTTTTCTCGGTTTTGAGCATACCTTCAATAAATTGAGGCAAGGTAAGGAATGGCTTCCTTTTTTCTGCAGGTGCCTTGATCCACATATCAATATATGTACTGTAATGTTCTCTGAATCGCTCTTTGTTGTCAGAGATTACATTAATTTGATTGTAGACTGGTTCCGATCTCCTTTCCATATCGAACTGAGTAGGAGAGAGGGATCCATCTTCCTTTTCATATTGAACATCAGGAATCCGTTGTGAGAAATCCACAGATGCCCTGATTGACTCAGATCTTCGAAGGGTATTCCTATAAGAAGTTTCTGATTTGATTGAAGACGTACTTGGACGACTGCTCATGATTTCACTTATCCTTGGATAAGAGATTCCTGTATTGAATTGGACTTCGACATTTCCATCAGGAAATTCGGTAATTGAAGCTTCTGTGCTGCTTCTTTGGATAGGAGCTGTTTCTCCTTGTAATTTCCATACTGGATTTTTTGTTAACTCATCCCAATTTAGACTCCTTGGAATGGTCATGGATGATTTTTCAACATTGACTTCCATAAGCATAGTATATCCCTTAGGAGAGACACCTAATGCTTTTGGAGAGAGATTTGTATGCATCAATTTAAAATAGATGCGATATGAGACTGCAAAAGGAAGTGAACCATCTTTTAGTTCAAGTCCTTGAGAGTGGACATCAAGACTTATAGTGTCCATGATGTTTTTATCTTGAAGAGAGACCGTGAGGTTGGGTCTGCAGTTGAAATATACTGATCCTTGCTCCAGATTTGATTGAACAATCCCTAATAGAGAGGGAGTAAATCTGAGATGCCTCTTGTCCCTTAGAGCGAGATAGACTGGAACGTCTAATCCTTCTCTAAAGAGAGGTTTTAAGGCAACTTGCACGCATCCTATATGGAGGTATTTGAATTTTTCTTTAACTCTGAAGAGAGTTTCTTCAGGTAAGAGCTTGATTGCAGTAAATTCGTCTTTCATTGCAATATTTTCTTCAGTTATGACAATGACGTCTTGCTGAGAAAAATTGAAGGTATTGATCTTGTATACCTGATTGACATCCAGCTTTGGGATAGACCAATTTTTTAGTCTATTTTCAACCTGAGCCAGGTGGGCTTCGGCTGTATTGTGTTGGGCAAGTGCCATTGAAAGATCTTCTTTGGATCTTAAATTTTTTGAAGATAAAGATGGAGTAGAAGAAGAAGTAGCGTCGATGATTGTGGGAGAGTGAGGAGAGAGTTTAGAAAGCATTTTAGAAAACATGGGGGAAGAAAGAGAATCCATCGGATTATTGATGATGAACTTTGATTCTTTATGGTATTATTTTCTTTTATGAAGACGGATTTATGCTTAAATAATAATAAGATTTTCGATCAATCGATCAACTCTATACTTGAATATCTTTATGATTTTACCATGAATATCAAAAGAATTTGTTCATATCTTGAAGGTTCACCACGCCTTTATCAAGATTTCCAGAACTTATTCGTTTGATTTTCATGTTTTAAATCATTTAGATATACTAAGTAGAGGAGAGATACCCAATCTTATTATTCTTTAAACTAAATCAGAAATCATAAGAGAGAACAATTACCAGAAAGAGATCTTAGAACACCATCCTTCCTCCTCCAGATTCAAAAGGAGTTTACTCCATAGAGAGAAGAACATTTGTAAGAGAAGACTCCATGACGGAGATGATGCACTTCTGCAAGAGGATTCACCAACCTCAGGCAACGCAGTTGGCGGAAGGAATAACTCTGAATGGGATTATTTCCAGGAGAACTCTTGAGAAATTAATTTTGAGGGTCGGAACCCATTGCTGTTTATAGTGAAAGATTCCTTAATAATTGCTACACAGCAATTATTAACATTCACTATTGTCTTCACAGTGATTCCAACAATAATTGAAAAGATACAAATTACTTTTCAGAATGGCCGACAGGACCGAAAAGATATTATTTCTATAAAAAATAATTTTTGAGAATTTCAATAATACGAAAAGTAGCTTCAAAGGGAAAAAGAAAAAAAGTAAAATAAAGAAAATTATTATAAATAGAAAAATATCAAATTATTTATAAATATAGAAAAAATTCAACGATAAACACGATGGACTTCTACCCTTATTTCTATGACTAAGTAATAGAATCTATTTTGGTCTATCACAATCTATGACTAAATTTTTTTTTATATTTATAAATAGTTCCATTCATTCTGCTATATTTAAAAATAGCTCTAAAATAAACATAAATTAAGAAAAGAGAGGTAAAATCAATAACAGAAATTAAAAAGAAAGGTAAAGCTAAAAAAGAATTTAGGAAAAATGGGTGACGAAATTTCCAACAACTAACAGAAATTTTTTTAAAAATAATAATAAAAAAAAAAAATGATGAGTCCAACAGACTCAGAAAGAAAAATTAACCTTATTATCCTAATTTTTTAAAGGACGATCTAGTTCTTCTAATTTATTTTAAAAAGTGCATTTTTTATTTATTAATCTAAGATTTGAATTTTTAACTTATTAAAATGACAATATATGTCAATTAGTATTGAATTATTATGCTCATTTTAGTAATTTAAAAAAATATTATTAACTATATTAGTCATAATTAATATAAAGCTTTTAATACGAAATAATAAAGAAACCAATATTTATTTAAAAGGTTGGTTTTTACGAGAAAAAAAGAAGTTCAAATTTCCATAATAAGTGAAAAGGAAACACACCAAATAATAAAATGAAAAATAATGAGTGATTTGATGGAAAAAAACAAAACTTTCTACCGGTTCATGAATTTGCGATCCAAATCATAATGGAATTGAAATTCTTTTTTGCACTTAAAATTTGCTTAAAACTAATAATCATTTCTATGACTTGTTTGGACAACTTAATTTTCACCAATTACACATTTTCTCATAAAAAAAAATAACAATAAACCCAACTAATATGATATGAGAAATGATTTTATATTTTGTAGGTTGAAAAACTAATAAAACTACTTAACGATAATTATTCTTTTTGAGTGTTTTATCGTAGTATATTGGGTTCTTTTCAAATATAGCGAAAATAACCAAAATATTTACACATATAGCAATATTTCACTGTCTTTCTGTAATAGATCGAGAGACTACTATTGGTGTTAATCGTGATCTATCATAGATAAACGGTGTATTTTGCTATTAATTGTAAATATTTTAAAAAATGTTGCCATTTAAGATCATTTTCCTAATATATTTTCAATTATGTTGGCTTAGGTTTTAAACAATTAAAATTTTAAATTCTTTTTACATCTAGCCATAATTTTTAAAATAGTATATTTAACTTTATTTAGTAATAACTAATTTAATCTTATAATTGAATTTTATTTATATTGGTAACAAAACTTCAAAATAGTTACAGTATGTGTAGAAGCTGAAAAAAAACATAATTATCATGAACATAAAACATAATCAGGTTAAAAGAAAAAAAAAAAAAAAGAAAAGAAGGACAAAAATAAAAAAAATATTGTTTTCAAATATAATAAAATGAATTAAAATATTTATATTTATAGTAAAATTTTATTGTATATTTGCAATAAACTGTGATAAATTACTATTTGTGTTATAATAGACACATATAGTAGTTTGTCGCAAATAAACTGTAATATTTTGTTATTATTTGTACATATTTTCAACAGATTTGTCATTTAGAATAATTTTCTAAAAGAAAAATTTTCAAGTTATCTTTCATGCAATACTTACAACCACAATCCCTATACCTTTTTTCATACATGTTTTATTACTTTATCTAATATAAAAAACTCTAGTTATTCTTAAATAATATTAACATGACTAAAAAGGACTATGTGATGTGATAACTAGTAATAATAAAGAAAAAAAACAAAACAAAAGTTTATCATTCTTTTATTCGAAATCACGAATCTACCTATCTATAACTTGAATTGTATACTATAGTAACAATATTTACAAACTTTAACAATCACAATTTCTAAAATTAGTTCTAAAAAGTAAAAAAAAAAAAAAAAAAAAATTTGAAAAACAATATGAAACTCTAAAACAAATTAACTCAACTCTTACGTTTTGTTAATTTCATTGGAGTTATCGAAACTTCGATTTTAAAATTCCTCCATCGCTACTATTCTAGTTCAAGAAGGGAGGCCACATTCACTCCATTATTAGGACCACAATCTTAGTGCTCCAAGTAAAACTTTATTTGTAGTTATAGGACAAAAGAGAAGATATGAGGTTTTAATTCTGTCCACAAATCCTCCCATGTGTGTGATCTTTAGGATGAGAGAGAGAGAGAGAGAGAGAGAGAGCATATTCCCACAGTCTGGCTTTCAAAGGAGAGTGCTTCTTGAAATCCCACCATAAAACAAGTTGAAAAGTTTTTTAATTTTTCATTCTCCAATCCAAAATGGTCAAAAAATTGCTAGTCACCCATTTACCCTGAATCCCCTCAATAAATGAAGAAGAAAAAAAAAAGCTGCAGAGAGAAGAGAGGAAGCAAGACCCAATAAAATATTGGGGGGGTTTTGTGGGTAGTTGTGAAGAAGATGTCTGGTGTGAATGCCAACTCTCTGCTGAGCCCCAAGCCAAGAATCAGAATCAGCAGCAAGCCATTTGGGTCTAGAAGATTGAGTTTCTTTTCTGATGGGGTTTTGGCTTCCTCTGCTGCTGTGGTGAATCCTTCAAGATCGTCTGAAGAAAGGGTCTATGAAGTTGTGCTGAAGCAAGCGGCTCTTGTGAGAGAACCCAAAAGGGATATTCAGAGAGCTTTGGATTGGGAAAAAACCATCCAAAATGAGGGCATCACTGATGGGAATCTCTTGTCTGAGGCTTATTCTCGCTGTGGTGAGGTCTGTGCTGAATATGCCAAAACATTTTACTTGGGTAAACTTTTTCCTCTTTCCTACTCTTTTCATTTCTGGGTTGAATGCTTTTGTTTCTGTCATCCTGTTTATAGAGTTCCATTACAATTTGTACTGCTGCCTTTCTTTGAGATATAGATTGTTTGGTTGCCAAGAATATAGAATTGGGATGTTTTCTACTCTTGTGATACCTTTCCTAATGACTGGAGTTGGGTTCAAACCACCTGGTTTTTTTCTCCTTTTCCCCTTTGTTGTTACAAATTGTAGTAAAGTTAAAAGAGGCATGCACATTTTCTAACTCTGTAGTCCGCAAAAGATGGGAAGAATATTGCTCCGTTTTGATCTTGGCATCTCAACTTCAAATAATTGTTTGATTGAGTCTCTTTCTTGCTATTCTCAGGGACACAACTTATGACACCAGAGCGAAGAAGAGCCGTGTGGGCGATTTATGGTATCAGTCATCCTCTTCCTCCATCATGTTGTCTTTTTGTCTGCTGCAATTTTTGTTCATTTTTGTAGACCAAGTTGCTTGTTGGACATGGCAATGGACGGACACAACTTGTATCTATGCTTTCTTATGATACATGTAGAATCACAAGTTGTCTTTTAACTTTTTGGTTAAATTATAAGTTTGGGCCTTCTAATCCAAGATTTGTACCTAGGTCCTCGAACAAGTGTTCAATAACACCCAAATTCAATAGTGGTATGTCCTAAAGGTTCTTGAACTTTAAAAAGTTTATAATAGATCCATAAATTTTCAATTTTGTATCAATGAATCTCTAAACTTTTTTGGTTTTGTCCTAAATCCCTAACTTATTAGACATCAATTTGAAAATTTATAGACTTATTACAAATATTTAAAGATGAATAACTTATTAGACACAAGTTGAAAATTAGGAACCTGTGAGGCAACTTTTCAAATAGAGAATCCTATGAGACATGATCCAAAAGGTTGGAGACCAAACTTGTAATTTATCGTAACTATTATATCATTTCTTTAAGATTTGTAGTTAAGTTGGGTATTAATATAAATGGAACACAATTCTTAATCACTACTCTTTTTATTTCACAATTGGAGTATCAATGACCCATGGCCTCCTTTAACTTTAGAGAGATTTCGGAAGATAACAAAAGTTGTAAGTTATCAACTGGAAAATTTGAACCCAAGGTTATCAACGATATCTCAAAACATCTTAAGCTCTTACATAACACATCCTCAGGGATCATTCTTAATCACTACATTTGCAGTCCTGTTACTTTTTATATGTTATTCAATAAAAATATACCGTCCCGGCACTTGCTATGCTATACTTTTTGTTCATACTACTGCCATATTAGCAGTTTGCCACACAGTTCATAACATTCCTTTTGAAGTTATTTTCAGTCTTGAACGTTCAAGAAACTCTTTGTAATGCAGTGTGGTGCAGAAGGACTGACGAGCTCGTGGATGGACCTAATGCTTCACACATCACCCCTAAAGCTCTTGAGCGATGGGAAAAACGACTAACTGATCTATTTGAGGGTCGACCATATGATATGTATGATGCTGCTCTTTCCGATACTGTCTCAAAATACCCTGTTGACATTCAGGTAAACTTGACTTAGGGTCTGTTTAAAATGATTTTCACAATATTTATGTTTCTCTTCACTCTCTTTGCGATACGAGAACTTTAGGCTGCCATGACTAAGATCTTGTGAAACCTAACAAAAAGTCAGATCCCAATGAAGAAACGAACATTTTTGACAGTACAAGAACAACAGAGAGGAACTCACACAAATTGGAGATGTTATTGCCTGCCTTCTATCATTAAATCTTGATCATCCAAGTCAATGAGATTTAGCCCTTTGTTGCTCTAATTTGAATTGGCAGTGCATGAATTTGTTTGGTCTAAACAAAAGCACTTGAATTAAAACGAGCAACAATAAGTTAGCTACTCTTGTCTTCGAGTAAAGGACGTCTAAATCCTTTTTTCATCACTAGCTCCATTTGTGTAGGTTTTGATTCACTTGGCTTGAAATTATACATATTATGTTTTTGACAGCCCTTCAAGGACATGATCGAAGGAATGAGGTTGGACCTGCGAAAATCAAGATATGAGAACTTTGACGAGCTTTACCTTTATTGCTATTATGTTGCGGGGACTGTGGGGCTCATGAGTGTTCCTGTCATGGGATTGGCACCTGAGTCGAAAGCTTCAGTAGAGAGCGTCTACAATGCAGCATTGGCTCTCGGACTCGCCAATCAACTCACGAACATTCTCAGAGACGTTGGAGAAGAGTAAGCTTTCCTCTACCATCTTTTTATAACAACTATATTGCTTTCAAAACCAAAAAGGTTACAAATTTGTTTCATAACGAACCTTAACATTTAGTTGTTAAAATCAAAACAAACACAAAACCTTTTCGAAGTTTCCAATAGTAACCTACGTTTAGTTGTTCATTGGCATCTTGGAGGAATTGGTTCATATTTTCTTTTTGGACAGTGCTAGGAGGGGAAGAGTGTATCTCCCACAAGACGAGTTGGCACAAGCAGGGCTATGCGACGACGACATATTCCGAGGGAAAGTGACTGACAAGTGGCGATTTTTCATGAAAGGACAGATAAAAAGAGCAAGAAGGTTCTTTGATGAGGCTGAGAAGGGAGTTGCAGAACTTAGTGCAGCCAGTAGATGGCCAGTGTGGGCATCCCTAATGCTTTATAAGCAAATATTGGATTCCATTGAAGCAAATGACTATGACAATTTCACCAAAAGGGCATATGTAGGCAAAGCAAAGAAACTGTTATCCCTTCCCATAGCCTTTGGGAGAGCTATGGTGGGCCCCTCAAGCTTCAAAGATTTGGTAACAAGATAGTTTCTTTTTTCCCTTTTTTTTTTTTTTCTTTTCTTTTCCCCCCTTTTTGTGATTGTTCAATATGTCTAGACAGTTTGCTGATTGTAAATTTTAGGTGTTAGATGTCTTTGAAGCAAATTGACTTCACCAAAGAAAAGCTTGGAAATAGTATAATGGAATGAAAAAAAAAAAAAAAAAAAAAAACTTTAATCTGTATGTTCAATTCCATAGCTTAAAAAGAGAAATCACTTTCCTCTTCTTTTGCTACATATTGAAATTTGATCATGCTATTTAAAATGTTTGTTCCAAATCAATTTTTAACAATGATGTTTTGATTCTCTACTTCCATAATTGTTGAATTAAAAAATAATTATTTATATTAGTATGTCATGAGACTCATCAAAATGTTTGTCAATCTTTGTATATACCAAAACAAAAACAAAAGTTAAAATTAAAATTCCTTTGAAAAAAAACAAAAGTTAAAATTAAAATTGTTCTCTTTCTACACAAGGATAAAAATGTTGGGTGGAAAAATGGGTCCAAAGTTTCATATTCAAGTTAACTTTGGGATAATGAGTTTCTGGCAGGATTACATATTCAGTCATGGTATTTTCTTTTGGAGAAACAAGACAAAATGTATTAATTAAAAGAGAACAATCTAAATTTAGAGGTCCTAAGCCTAAATTGAGGAATTGACAAAAGCCCTCAAGACTAAGGTGACTTTTAGGATAAGAAGTGAAGTTATAAAGTTAAGGTTGTGAAATTTTAGTCTTTGAGCAAAGTTATAAAGTTGAGGTTGTGAAATTTTAGTCTTTGAGCACCTAGTGTAAGAAGTTAATAAGACATAAAATTGATATTTTATGAGCCAAATATGTAGCTCAAAGACCTGGGATAGGATATAAACTTAATAGGACAAAAAAAAAATTGTCCATAAAAAATACATAATACTACATATTTAGTCATATTAAAGTCTACCTAGTCATTGAATTCTTGGTATCAAATTGGTTCTTTAGTTTTAAAAAATTTCAAATTTATCCCTTAACTGAAATTTGGAATTTGATTGTGGGTGGGGGAAATTTAAACCTCTAACCTAGTAGCTTGGAACATGACTTGCAAACCATTCTAAAAGATTGAGAGAAAATAGACGGAAGTTTCAAAAATAAAAAACTAAAAACTAAATAGTTACCAAACAGTTCTCGATTTCGGAAACCTAATTCAAGTTTGGTTTTTTTTTTTTCTACACCGAAAATCTCTCCACCAATTATACGTACTTTTATTTATTTAGTTATTTTTCAATATAAAAATATCTAGTACCTATTATGATTTGAGTAAGATATTTTATTCATATCACCATCTTTGAAAAAGTTTAACTTTTATGTAAATTAGTACAAAGAGAAATAGAAAATGACAATTTAGCTAAAAGTAAAGGCACTATATCATCATCATATACTTCTGTTCAGAAAGAGAAGTAATAATTTAATTAGAGAAGTGTGTCTCTCTCTTTATATATAATTGTGATTTAAAAAAAAAGATGAAGTTGGGCACAATGGATATTACATTTCTCTTCTCTATGACCTATCCATGTTTTTAACAAAAATTCCCTTTTTATTTTCATTCTAGGTAGAGGTGAACGATTAAAGATGTTCTCTAATTACCACGATAAGATTGTTTCCAACAAAAATAGAAGCAAATCACTTCCAATTTGACTTGTAGTCGTTATCGTTTAGTTTAGGTAATGGTCGGTCTTCCTACACTCACATGCCTAATAATTAGAATTTTCATCGTAGATAGAAAGTGTGACATATATATCCAATGATTTAAAGATATAGTATTAAATTATTGCTTCATTCCATTTATTGAAATACAATTGATTCTATAAAATTGAGATAATGAACTACTTAGCGACATCGTTAAAACTTTATGTATAACAAAGAAAGAAGCGAACTCTTTTGGACTCAACATTGGGTTGAAGGAAGAGTTCGTATAGCTCTATTTTGTGATTTACATTTCATATGTTATTTGAAATCACAGAATTCAGAAATGTATTGGTCTATATAATTAGCCACCCCAAGAAATAATAATAATCAAGAGCATAGAAGTATAATCTTGACATTCACTCATGCATCTGATACCAATCAGAAAGTAGGTATATATTGCTTTGTTCCTTGTAATATTTATTATGTTCCATATTTCCAAGAATAGAAACTTCCATTGGATCCACTAGCAAGCTGCCCAATTTTTTTTTTTTTTCTTCCCTCATAAGCTAATAAGTTAGATTTATTTTACAGGCCAAAAACAGAAAGGATAGGTTAAGAAAGCAAGATGGGAAAGGGAAACCTCATCCTATTATACAGAAAAAAGCCAGAACATCTCTACATTCCTGTAATGTAAATATTCTTCCAGGGAAAATTCTATGGCACATTCAACTGTATGTTACCTACAAAAATATAGTACAAGTTGGACTTTATTTTCTCCTAGCTTTGTGATTTGCACCCACTTTTGGTGAGGAAGAAGATGAGGAGGAAGATGAAAAACCTGGTCGGTTATTCTCAGCTAAGTCCTTGCAGAATGCCTTCTGAACATCATCTTTAAGTTCTATGAACCGAGCCTTCTTCTTCCGCTGCTCTTCCGGAGTTCCCTTTTCGAGGAAGAGAAGGTCAGGCATGTCATCTGCCAAGAAGTTGTCGAGAACTTCCGAGCAATGAGGAAAATACCGCCGGCCCGTCTCCACTGTGTACAGATTTGATGTGATGTGAGTTCATCATACACTCAATTTGGTCGAAGTAGAAACTAAATTCTTTTGAGATATCACAGGTTCACACATCAATATGGCTTATTCTCTGTAACCTTAGATTATACTAGGAGACAATTCTTCACAAGACATAGTATTAAGCACGTTGGATAATTCTTTGAGAAAACTATGACCTAAGCCAATCTTGGTTCGACCTATTTACAAAAGGAATACAACCTAGAGGCGGTTTGGTGAAAAACTCCCTCCCCTCAAGAGAAAGCTAGTGAACAACCACCTCCCAGTCATTGAGGCTTTGAGCTGGGCTAATTACAAAATAATTAAAAAAGAAAAAAAATTGTATCTTAGGCACCCCAAGGTTATACGACTACGATTGTACAGTATTGAAAAAGAATTTAGTATTGAAAAAGAATTTAAAAGTGTACAGACTTATCTTTGAAGACCATCCAAATTTTGTACTACTAAACACATTTAAAAAAAAAAATTATTTAGCTTTCATTGAAAAGAAAGAAAGTACGAGGACAAAAAAAATTTAAAAAAAACCAATGGAAGGATGTATTACTCAACACCTCTTTCAATCTAACGCAATCATTAGATTCATTAGTGAGCCGATTGAATTGAGCTTATTCAATCAGCCCAACAAAGTTGTTCATATGAGATTAAATGATGTTATCATTCAACAAGATTTTAGGATTGATGAGCCTAAAGTTGGTGGACTTGATATAATAATATAATTCAATTAAGTCCTCAAGGGGTGGCCCCAATGACGAAGGCTTGGGATTTTAGGAATTACTCACCAATAATTTGACCTCAAAGAGCGCCCAGGTGAAAAACATAATAACTCAAAACTTTGTTGTCAATCATAGCTGTTTTGCCCTAAGAAGTAGGGTGGGTTGGCCCACATAATGCAAGAAATGGGGCCTTTAGACACCTCAATTATATATTTATTTTTTAAAAAGAGATCATGATTCACATGTTTGTAAAACCCCTCTGCCCAAATTAATACATAAGAAAACCAATATTTAACCTGTTTCTTTTTTTAACCCTCTAGCAAAGAAGACAGTGTTCTGGAAGTACCTGTTTTCATTAGAGCTTGCATTCTTGATTGGAGTCTTTTGGTTCCAACAGATGGTGTTTCATTCAAGTCAACCTTCAGCAAGTTGCCAGATGACCCCTTGGATGATACAAGCCCAGTATACGCTATTGTGTTATCTGCATCTGCAATCTCCATCGCAACCTTGGCCTCAGCAGGGAAAAAAAGGCGAGCAAAGGCCACTGCAACAAAGGAAAGAAATGTTGGGTTCTTGATTCGAGTGTCAAAGGTTAAACATAAAATTAGCTGGTTCTTCATTCAAGTTTCAAGATCAAATATAAAATTAGTTTCCCAACATTAGGGGAAAAGATGTCAAGGTGTGAAGAGAATGGATTGGGTTAATGCTTCCACACTAAACATTTTCCATGAAGTTGTTTGGATCATAAAACCAAAAGAAAATTACATTGCTAGGAATATAAAATATTAAAATGCCATATGTTTCCTATATAAAATAGGCAAAGGAATTAAAACAGGCTAAAATTTGAAATCTCTTTACAGTTCAACCAATTTGCCTGATAAATATTTAACTCGATCAAGGGAAATCAATTTGTTGGACTTCCTATAGCAGTGGATTGTTCCATAGGAAGAGTCATACAGCCAACAGTAGTACCATAATCCACTTCAACGAGAGAGAACCAAAATTTTGATAGTGCTTAGATGAAACTTTATGGGATCAAGTAATGCTTTGGCAGATTAAATGTAAGAGCCCTCGCCTCTGCATCTTTTTCTCAAGCCCATCTTAAATGTAAGAGCTCATAATACATGTGGCTTCACTAAACTTATATCCTGTTTGAGAGTAACCTTGAAATTGCTAACATTACTTGTCACTTTTGTCTCTAAATTCAGTTTTTCATACAATAAAGTTTGGTTTAAAATTATTTAAAGCATGTTTCTCACCAATTTTGAAATGACAGAGTGATTTCAATCCTTTCCTAATAATGTCTTTTCTACAATGAATCCTAATAACTCAAAATGTTAACTTTATAAATCACACAAAAATTGAAATTAAACTCATGGTTTGAGATTTTTCACTAACAGCAGTCAGATATAACAGAATCTCAACATTTAACATTATACAATGTCAATCAATATAACGATACTAATTGGAAATTTAATCTGAAAAAATATAAATGGTGTAAAAAAAAAAAATACTTCTATTAAACAACTTCAAGTACTAAATGTATTGAAGCTATGCATTATATGTTCATAATAATTATCTTCATGTTAACATATGGTCTCCAAATCCATACCAGAGCAGACCCTTCCTCGTATTCCTTTCTCAAGGAAGTTTAGCATAATCTTTCCACTCTCTTTCTAATGCCCAATAACCTTGTAACATCTTAAGGAAAAAATAAACAAGAACAAAAAATGAACTAGAAGTTTCAAAGGGCATACACATTCTTGACGACCTAGAAGCTTAAACACATTTTGGAAGTCTCCTTCTTAGAAGTGGCAAAGTAAGACTGCTATTAGTTATCTTATGGGGAGAAAATAAGTTAGTATAAATAAATAGAGAGAAAATATCACCTCTATTTTCTAGATAGTCTAGCATCACATGCATATCGGCAGTGGAAATCTGAGTTGTCATTTCCATGCCACTAGAGAAAGAATTCCTACGCATCTCTCTCTCCAACACATCAATGCATAACCGATCTTTGTTAGATTCCTGTCCTTTGTGAGTCATCTCATTATAATCCTTAGGTCTAGTCAGCCTTCGGCAGATTGTAACAGCAGTTTGTCCGTCAGATGTAGGTTCCAATGGAGAGGTTCCCTTGTCCAGAAGGGCCACAATAATTTTAGGATCCTTCCGCCTTGCTGCAACATGAAGAACTGTTTGTCCCCTAAGGTTTTTAAGATTCAGATCTGCCAATCCTAGATTAAGAACCTCCTTAATGACCTTAGGATCACAATAGGCAGTCGCATAGTGAAGGGCATAAGCATCATTCAAGGTAATGTCAGAAGATTCACTCAGAAGTAGTTTCAGTAGTTCAACATCATCAGAATCTAATGCTTTGTGGAGCCTCCTGATTTTCTTCTCACGGTTCAGGTCCACTTCTTCCACAATATTTGGTTCAGCCTCTTGCTGAGATCTCATACGCAATGATTTAATCTCACTGGCAACTTCACCAGGAAGTTCTCTCTCTAGAGACACAGCATCAAGGTCTGACCTTGCGACTCTTTGGATGCAGGGGGCATGCAGCTGGTCCAGATGACAATGGAATGCAGCAATCAGCATAGTTATCACATCTTCCACAGAGGCCTTCTCAACAAAATTTAAGAGTCGACGCTGCACAAGCCAGTGAATACTGAGTTAGATTATAAAACAAATCACACAGGACATGGAAATTTTGTTGTGGAACTAAACTAACAAACAGTACATCCAATATCTGAGTCGAAGCAGCCATACCATCCTTTTGTATATTCACTCACGACCAAACTGAAAGAAGAGGGAACTTAAACTAAATGAAGCACCCAACAAATTTATTTAGTTGGACTCAGTATTAGCAGTTGACTTAGGGAACTAACCTTTAGCATTCTAACTTAAAGTGACTTTTTTTAGTACAATAATTGCAGGGGATGTGGATCAAACCTCCGACTTCTAGTGAGGAAGGTCATGCCAATTACCACTGTACTAAGCTCACTTTGGCTTTAGCAGAGTCAATATATTAAGCAGACTAAGCTATCTATTAAGTCACCTAACCATCCAGGCTATTGTAATCCATACACGGTCAATGAATACATACACAACTGAGTTAATGATCTCGTTCTTGAAAGCACCAATAAGTTCAGTTATGCTAAATGCTACCATTCTAATTCTATACTGCATTTCACTTTCTTTTTACCCAGAAAAATCTCCATCTATAAACAAGAAAGCTTTCAACCAACAAAGTCATATGAATAAGAAATATACTGAATCTGAATGATGTCCTCCTACCTGTACAAGCAACACCATCTCTTTCATCTTGAAAGTGGCAGAAGCATACATCAATTCCACTGCATAATTAATAGCAGGGCCACATGCATCATGAGCACAGGTCTCATCCACACACGTTGACACTTCTGGTGGTGATGGTTTTAGCTTTCCCGTGTACATGTAATTCAAGATAACCTTGAAAGCTTCAATTCCAACCTTGCTGAAAGCTACCAACTGAGACATACAATATTTTGGCTTGCCATCTTTGGTAGAGCTATCCATTTCCTGCTTAAAAAGCTCATGAAAAAACTGACTCCGGGCAGCCAATATACATCGATGAACACCCACTTCAATGCCCTCAACAACAATCACCGCATCTGTATAGTCATAATCAGAATCAACCACAAGCTTCTCGAGGTTTGCACTTAGTTTGCTAAGACACATATGATCAGAATTTGCAGAAGGCTCATTGCTGAATGTTGCAGCAACGTTGTTATAACTGGACCCATTTGACACATAAGACGAGGAGGCAAAACTTGGGGACGAGGACGGATCATTGCCATTGTCCATGACTTAATACGATGCGTTTCCACTAAGCTAACTTAAGAAAGGAGCGCAAAAGTGACACAGATTGAGCAAAATTCCGACGCTCAGATCGTTAAATCAAGAGAAAGAAACTAAAAACCCCAAAACACGGATTTGAAACAAGGAAAAAATAGGGGAATTTTATTTATTTATTTATTTATTACTTAACTGAAAACCCATGGATGGAAATCATGCCGCGTATAATCAGACGAACACAGAAAACCAAGACTCCACAATCAGAAATGGAATCAAAGTCCTACCGAAAAGTCTTTTTTCAGCAGTTCATCCATGGACCAACAGAAAGAACTTCAAACCCCAAAACTTACAACAAAAGCAAAACAACAATAACAAAGGCAAAACACACCCTTTGACCAAAGCCAAAAATTAACACAAATGAAGCAGAGGCTAGAGATTATGATCTGAGGACTGAAGAAGAAGAGCTAGTAGAGGACTAACAGAGTTGACCCAGGGAAAATTCGGAGAAATAATTGGAAACACAGGGGAGAAAACACAAAAATCAAACATAATTGCAAAAAAAAAAAAACAATCGATTAATTTAGAGAATTTAGAAGATTCAGCATATCTAGCCAAAAGGGTTTGAAGAACGGGGGAGATTCTTATTGGCAAAGATAGCTCAGAGATACAGAAAAGAGGGGTAGAAGAAGTTGAAGAGGATAGGTAGCAACGTTGACCCAATCAGAGCAATGGAAGACCCACTAACCGTAGTTATACTGTGCGGTAATTAAATACTTAGAAAATGGTCGGAAACAACCTCCAAAAGTTATATGACACTCTTTTGGCAATTTGTTCAAATACATTTTTCTGGGTTCGGTCCCAGTTTTCATTTGTTGTCTGACTCTTCCGAACCAAAGATACGTTATTTGGGAAACACAAATGAGTCAAATATTCACGATGAATCAAATTCTACGAGAGATTACATGATTTACGAAAAATACATACAATCCAATGTCAATTTTTATTAGAATTTCGAGATCAATTTTGGTTGAGAACAATCAACAAAAACTATTTCAATGTGTTTTTAAAAAAGATGCTAATCGTGAAAGATGAAAATATTTGAGATTTATTTTTGACAATTTTCCTAATTACTTCATAATCTCACAATTAAGTTTTTTTTTTTTTTAATCAATTATAAATTAGGGTTGTTTTCAAATATAGCAAAATGTCACTGTATATGAGTGACAGACGCTGATCGACATCGATAGACATCTACCAGCTACCAACGGTGTCTATCACTCAAGCAGTAATAGATGGTAGTGTCTAACACTGATTAACAGTAATATTTTACTATATTTAAAAATATTTTTAATAGTTTTGGACATTTAAAACAATTACTCTATAAATTATTGTGTTTTTTTTATTAGAAAAATTATGATTATTTAATCGTTAACTAGTGTAATTTTTTGGAACTACAACTTAAAAGTGGGAGATTTAAAGGGAATAAATTATATACTATCGTAAATTTCCAGAACTACCTGAGCATCAGAGTTCCTTTGGTCATATTCTCAAAATATTGATATTATTTCTATTAATTGATTGTTGGAACAATATCTTGTATGAGGTGGAATTTCAGTAACATTATTAATTATTTGAGAGAGAACAAATCTCAGTAATAGATGGTATGATCTATAAGAATACTAAAGATCTTCTCAAATTCGAATTTATGGCCTCTCAATGGCATAAGTTTGTCTTGTACTATTTTGATTGGTCTTCTTCTTAAAGTACATTAATAATGTAACTTTTGTATTATTGTAAATGTGATTGGTGGGTGCATGGTTTTGATTCTTCAATCTCAACTTGACTCACTCATGTTTATTTCAAAATGACGATGTTGTCCCTATATCCATTTTTCTTTTTCTTTTTCAATTTATTTTGAATGTTTGTCATGTATGTAGATTATTTTAAGTGAAAAAATGCTACCAAGACATCAATTTTCTCACTTACATCTTGGTATTTATTAATTTAATGAAAAAGAAGATTAACTATAGTATTAAAATTAAAGTGGTTTGTGTCACATAGTCATAGTCATGAATGATGTAGGTTAATTTGTCTTGATTTTATGAAAAAATTTAATGCCTATATTTCGAATATGTTGTTTATTAATTTATTATGTGTTACATCAACATACTTTTAAAAATAAGGTGAAACTCAATGATACTAATGTGAAGTCCACTATTATTTATGAAGGCAAATTATAGCGTGAACCAAGGAAATATAATACTTTCGTAGTACTATAATTTTTTTCTTGGTTTAATAGACTATTCAAACTCCTTAAAAAAAGTTAAACCATGTTAAAAAAGTATAATATTGATAGTGTATTATGTTGATGATAAAATGTAGACAAAATAATACACATCACCTTCTCCTAACAACAACAATAAATTTATTTGGTGGGATGCGGTGTTTGTTACACACTTTTAATACCTTCTCTTTTTAGGCCAACTCTCGTCTCTTGAAGGATCATTTGGATCCTAGTGTGTGGCTTTACCTTGATTTTTTTTTTCTTTTTCCTTTTTATATTAGTTTTCTCTGTCAAATTTCTCTCTTTTTTAATAATTTTTTTCTT
Source organism: Citrullus colocynthis (assembly GCA_031780015.1). NCBI lineage: Eukaryota > Viridiplantae > Streptophyta > Magnoliopsida > Cucurbitales > Cucurbitaceae > Citrullus > Citrullus colocynthis. The sequence continues at coordinate 182,348 of QLSR01000049.1, forward strand.
TTTACTTATTTTATTTGTCATTTTTTTCATGGGCTAAAATAAAGGGAGAAATAATAACTTAGTTTGTATACTCAAATATTATAGGTTGCATCAATTAAAATCTTAAACTAATAATTATATTACTTATAATCTTAAACTTTTATGAGTGCATCGACAATTTATTAGGACCTGTTTGGTAGACAATTTGGATTTAGTTAAAAAAAAAATTTAATTTCATGTTTTTAGATATATGTTTGACAACAAATTCTGAAATTAAATTCCAATTCAAACTCAAACAATTGTTCAAACTATTTTGATAATATATTCATAATTCATAAGACTAAATTATAGTTACTCACTAAATATTAAGTTGATTATTAATTAAATTATGAACTTGGTTTATGTTAAAAATTTTGTATAATTTTTATTTTCTAATATCATATTATTTATACAACATTATAATATATAATTTAATTTAACAAAAATAATGAGTTTATTACATGAAATACTATATTTGTTAATATTTTTATTCTTTTAATATAATTCTACATCTTTAAATTTCAAACTCAAAATCTGAATTCAAACGTTTCTAGAATTTGCATTATTTGGATCACAAAATTCGAAAATAATTTTTGAAAACAGAATTTAAACTGATTACCAAATGCAGATTTGATGATCTCATTAAATCTAAAAAGATAAAACAGAATTCTAATCCTTATGGGTGATATGATCTATCACGAATAAACTTTCAAAGCAAAATCTAAATTTTACTAGTACTTTAAAACTAATTGCTATATTTGCAATTACACACTACTCAACCTGATTCTCACATCTATGTTAATCCAACGGTAATATGGAGTACTGAAAATTTTCCCAAACAAAACTCATTAGTCAAGCTTTTGAATGGAAAGATAATGCAAGAGTGGGTGGCTTTATTTCCACGTCATCCTGTTGGCCACGTGGACTACGTGTTGAACATGAGAGTCATCACACTCATGACTTTACCTTCCTTAGAATTTTTCTTCCAAGATAATTATATTATAATCCCCAATCAAAATTTATACATTTACATATTTATTATATTAAATATAATAAAAGATACTAAATGTAAAGTTTCCTTCTGAAAAATATTTGGTATATTCGAATTGCACCTAAGCGTCTAATACAAATGGTTACGGGTAATTTTTTTTCTTTTAACAAAGATGCATAAATTTTTGAAATTTTAAATATCAATTGAAAATTAATTTCTAATTCCAAAGTTTTTCCTGTACTACACTAAAAAACCACTAATCCTTGAAATTTTTGTAGGTATATTAGTAGCACACCACTTGAGGAAGGATAATCTTTCACTGGGAATTGATATGACATCTAAACATATTATTATATATTACATAATGTTTATATTTGAAGATGTCAAAAGGCAAACTATATGTTAACCATTCCCTGATATATGGTCATGCTTCACTTTATTATTATTTAACTAAACAATTATTAATGGGAAGGCACTATTTTTGTTTGAATTGTGGTATTGAAGAGATGAGTGAGGAAAAAATTTATAAATATGAAATTATTAGTGAGGTCAGGTAGTCGTGGGTCGATGTTATTATCACTTTTTTTATGATATATTTTTTATTATAATTTTTTTTTTCTTTTTAGTTCAATACGTACAAGGAAGAGAGATTGAACCATATCAACATTCATAATGAAAATTGATATTTTATTTACTAAGCTATGTCTTAAGTTGGTTTATAGTTATGTGTACATTGGATGACATTTTATTTTTAGGTAATATAGATATTTTATTCATTTTGTCTTATAACCTACGATATACGAGAGAGAAAAGGTAGTACTTTTATGGAATAAAATAAAAAGGTATTAGTTTTCTTTTATAAAATATATATATATATATATATATATATATATTACTCTTATCGAATCATTGTTTTTAGTACTAGTAGAATTTGAACCTCTAATTTTCTATCTAAATTAACTTTAGTTGTACTACATTGATTGCATGTTGGTTCTTTTTTTAAAATTTTAGAGATGGTAGATTCTTAAAAGTTAGAAGATTTTATTTTTCTTCATAATTTCAAACATTTTACATTCTCAAAAGTTAAAAAACCAAAACATCAACAATGCAAATTTTTAGTTAGTGGATTAATAATGTACTCGAACAAGAAAACTGTTCGAGCCTTTTATTGTTAGTTTTCACTTTCATGAATTTAAGCTACACTTGATTCGAAGTAGTAATCTTTGAATTTAAATCTCGCTTCTAATAACACTAAAAAAAAAAAACTTAAAAAGCAAACAATTTTTCTAGTTTCAAATTTCTTTCTTCGCCTATTTTTTAACTAAAAGAATTACCTTTTGTCATTTGTATATTTTCAAAGTTATAATATTATAATTTAATTTTTCATAAATGTTTCGCTCTTGAGTTTGAATAATATTTTTGAAAAATTAGGACATAAAACTATATAAAAGTGACTTGAAATGAAAATTGTGACTAATGTTCCTACTTAATATGACATTGTTTTAAGTTCCATATTTCATCAACCTAACTTAAGGCCCCAACTTGCGTCTTCACAATGAATCACATACGGCAAAACATTCCCTGCATCCCTTCTTTTCATCTCATCGCAATCGCACACCGGCGGCACGTGGAGGCATGGCTCCATGGACACCGCCTGCCGGCATGGCCAGTCGTTAGTCGTCTCGTTCCTCGTTCTGTACTTTAGCCATTGTTGTAACGCCCAAAACACCTTATCCTCCGGCTTGTAAAGCATCCATGGCTTCACTCCGGCCAGCCCCTGTGCCACATATCCAAATGTCGACCAATCGCTTGTCACCAACACGTCGCTCAAGCTCAAAAGGTACATCTCCGCCAATGCCTTCCGGTTGTGCATCCTACTGTCGGAGTTTTGAATACCCTCGTGGCTCGGCTGGTACACTGCCACCACCTCGCCATCGACAGTCGGATGATCCCAATACATCTCCTTTAAGGTTTCTGAGTATTGAGCGCTTAGAGACGTCACTAGCACAACTTTCACCTTGTGAGAGGTGGAGTTCATCTTCACTGGTGATGATGGCTCGAGCTCAGGTAGTAATTTCTTCTTCTGTGTGCAAACTAGAAGTTGATTCATTTGGTCCTGAATCGACCCAGATTCTGACCCAAAAATTCGGATTTGAATCCCGACCATTTCGTTTGCTCTAGAAAAATATGGCTTGTAAGATCTCAAAATCAGCCCCCAAACGTCATTTGTCGGGTGGAAAAGGTACCGTCCCAGATGGTGAAACACAGTGTCCTTCACCGGAAAGAGTTTATTAAGCTCTTCTCTGAAAGAAGAAACTAGAAAAATTCCCGGAACCAGGTAGTTATTTGTCTCCATAATCAACCATGGGACCTTCTTTAGAAGATTTTGTTGTCGGTCGCAATAAAAGAGCTTATCATAGTCGCCGGCGTCATGAGAGAGATGAAGATACAAATAAGGCGGAGGTGAATCTTCGATTGTTTTTTTCAACATTCCATTCTTCAAAATATTGCCAAAAGACCCCGGGAAGGATTGACGGAACGACCCAAATTTGTGACGGAGAGGAAAATCGGAGGGAAGAAGCCAGGAGGATCCGAGAAAGGGCTCACAGAATAGATCATCAAGAATGTTGCCTTGGTCGATTAGAATGACGCGATTGGCGATTAGGGCATAGAAGAAGGCAGAGAGAAGGGCGAGGATTCGGTTGCCAAGGCCATCGCGGGTTAAAATGACGAGATATTTGCAATCGTCCTCGGATGAGGATGTGGAGTTTGTGGGTGAGGTAAGACTGACGAGAGCTCGGCGGAATGACGGGGAATTGGGGCCGCAACGGCTGTGGAGAGCTTCATAGCGACGAAGCTTTGAGAGGAGAGGGAAAGAGGGGTAGTGAGGAGAGGGTTTTTTGTAGAGATTTAGTTGGTATCGGCTTAAGCAGGATTTTTGGTCAAAGCCTGGAGGAAGAAGGCCATCGATGAATTTATCGTTGTTTCTTGGATAATTGTTTGTAAAGCCTGTATGAATTATGCAAGAAAATGAGAGTGATTTTTCAATAACACCACATCAACATGATACAGATACTCTATATTTACTATATACTATTTGATATGTAGATTTAGAATTTTGCATGTCTTCTAATTTCTACTTCTCATGTGCTCAAAATAAATAATAAATAAATAAAATTGGAATCCAATATCACTTTTTTGACATCTCTAAAAATCCTTCTAATTCTAATTTTGATTTTGATGCTTAGTGCATGTTTGGGAGTGATTTTTTAAAATCGTCAAAATTATTTTTGTTATTTTTATAATTACTCAAAATTAATTTACTTTTCAATTGTACACTTTTATTGCAATTTTTATATCATCAAAATTAGTTTCGAAATATTAAAAAAATATTTCATGGTGATTTTTAAAATGATAAAAATAATTTTAGCAATTACGAAAAAGTGATTTTGAAAACATTGAAAAGATTAGGCCCCGTTTGGTTCATGATTCATTTTTGTTTTTATCTTCCCAAAAAAAAAAAAAAAATTACAAAGGAAAACAATTGAAATATATTTTAAAAATTGATGTCTAAAAACAACCCTTAAAATAAAAAATAGAAAACGCAACACAAATTACAAATTGAATGTTACAATTTTTTTTTCTCAAAATCAAGAAGTCTGCTTCTATCTGTAAATTGGATCTCTTAGCAGTTTTTGGTGAAAAATTTTTTATTATAAAAAATTTGAAGGAAAATGAATATACCACTAATTTTACTTGTACAGCATCTTGTCAGCATTAATCCTACAAATTTGTCAAATGCATTTTGAATAAAAAGATTTCTTTTATTTTATCTGGATGGAAATTATTTGTATTATCTAGATGGAACCAAATATTAATATGGTTTATAACACTTTTGCAAAAATAATTAAAATTAAATAATTTAGCTGAAAACAATTATTTTAAAAGTCAAGCACATTCTTTAAATCATTAAAAACCACTTTTAAAAAAGGTACAGAACTGAAAACCACTTGTTAATTTATCCCTATTTCTAAAAGCACTCTACGTGAATAATTTCTCAAAATGGTAAATTTGGACCAAGAAATATAAGCCCAAAAAGAGAAACAACAGTAATCCATCTTTATCCAAACTTGAAAAACTAATGTGTAGGATAGGAAGCCCAAGTGAGAGGTGCACATAGGGAATAGGAGACACGATTAGAAGCTGTTTGGAGAGCTAGAGTGTAATAGGATTATTGAAAATTAGAGGAGTATTAGAATGTGTGAAGATTTCAACGAAAATGATATCGCGAACCATGAAAACGATGGAAAATAGGATTGGGTTGAAAACTGTGGGAACGAAATAACTATTGTTTTACAAATCGGGCCCAAAACGCTTCATCCAAACATTCATTTTGGATTACATTATACTACAGGTGTATCCTACCGTTTCTCAAACATCCCTTTGGGCCTTCTAGTCCAAATGGCTTGCAGACCGAAGCCGATACCAACAACTTGTTCCGACCTCTATGGCCGCCCAATCCTCCACCTCCACCATCAGCACCAAGCAACCTCCTTCAGTCCAATTCAAAATAGATCTAAACAAATCCTACATCTACCTTCTTTATAAATACAACATCATCATTTTTATGTTTCATTTTACACTGCTACCTGATTTTAAATATATAAAAACACTGAACAAAGTATTCAATCAGCCTCTTCAGCTACTAGTTTGCAACATTTATATAGAGAAAGAAAAGGAGAATTAATACCGTGGTAAGAAACAGTTCTCCAAAGATGATTCAAGTCAAAAGATGGCATCCAAAATTGCTGTGATATCACAACCACCATAACTGAAACTGCAATCAACAAAACCAACTTCGTCGTCTTCGTCTTCGTCTTCGCCAACTCCATGCCTTTGCACAATCCTCAGCCAAAACCAACTTCTATCTTCCTTTATAAACCGAAACGAGTCAAATAATAGCTATAAATTTAAAAATAACAATTTGTGAAAACCCCCCATGTGAAGAATAATGGAAGTGTTGCGTGATTATATAGCCTTCGTGCTTCCCATCAAGTTTTGTAGGTTTAGACTTTTAATTTAGTCGTCGCCTTGATTATTCTCCATGAATGACGAGTACTGTATTTTGAAGCAACCTAGCTTTAATAGCTAGTTTTTTCAATTTCTTGAGATCATACATAGGAAAATGGATCATGGCTTTGATTAAGTTGCAATCAATTGTTTGTTTTTGCTTTAATTTGTTTGACCCGTCTTGGGATTGACTATCAAGATTGGGTTTAATTATTTCATTACAATTTTCGTTTTTAGTAAATTGTCTAGTACTACTATGAAAAATATTGATTTAAATACTATTTATCAAACAAAAGATGCCTTTTAACACAAAATTAATAACAGTAATAATAGTTAGATGTTAATAGTTTAACCGTGACCTTAACTTAAAAACAATATTTACCTTCAAGGAAAAATAGATAGAAATGGGTCATTTCAATTTTCAATTATGAAAATTGACTTATCTTTAAAAAGATTATTCATGAGACTCCTTTGGAGATGAAAGGTCAAGAATTGCCCCTATTAGGGTTTGATCTTTAAACTTCTACTCTTTTCTACTTTAGACTTTACTCGTAATTTTCTTCTTCACAACTCTCATTTTCTCATTCCATTATTGTGTTTAAAACTTGTCTGGTTGAATTTTTATTTTTCAAACAATTTTAGTAAAAATTGGGTTTTTGGATATATAAAGATTTTAAAGTTGAGAAAAAGCTTGAATCTCGGTTATTTGGGCGTCTTTGAAAAGAAAGATTAGAGAAAAAAATGTTGATGGAAACATGGTTTTCTGCAAATCATGAATTTTGGCCAAAAGATGTTCCCTTCTTTTTTAATTTTTTCGACTAATCTCCCTTTCCTTGAGTATATTTCTATAATTTTTTTTTTTTTAATAAACCAAATCTTTTCTAGAAATAGTTTTTTAGTTCAAGAGAAAACAATCTTATCAATTTTTTCTTTTTAATACATATCAATTTTTTTTTTAAAAAAAAAAAATCTTATAAAAGAATTTGTATCAACCGAAAAAAAATTCTATTTAGAATTTATCAACAGAAGTAGATGCACAAAAGATTTGGTGAAACAATTTAATTTTTTATTGACAAAATTGGTAAAAAGATTGAGAAAACCTTCATGAAAATTGAAGAAGAGATAAGGATATAAAGCTAATCTTGTCCCTACGTTTGGCATCAAATTTATTAGGCAAGAACCCAAACACAGAATTTTAAAAGATAAGTCATTTTTGTAAACGGGATAGTTGCAAATATAGTAATCAGATTTAATGTATTTGCAGATATAGCACAATAAAGAAAATTCCAAATATAACAAAATTTAGATTCTGCTCTCAAAGTCTGATAGACCATATTAATAGCAGGGTTTGTAGATCATATCACCATAGAAGTCTATCATTAATAGGTTTTGCTATATTTACAATTTTGTTAAAATATTGCTATACACTTGTTATCCCTATAAATGTTATCCAATGCAATTACCCTAAATGAAAACTGCAAGGGCCCTTTTTTTTCTAAATCAACTTCCCACCTTCAATTTTTTTTTTTTTTTTAATCAAAGTGTTTTAGAGTTTTGTTATTGGTTGTATATTTGTTTAAGGTGAATGGTTTTTGGTTTCATAGATGATCTATGTTGTTACAGAAAATGACTCACAAGATCGCCTTTTCTCTAATTTATTTTTTCCTTATGTAGAAAATTCTATAGAGATATTTTTCCAAATCCTTTCATTTCTTATGGTCTGTCGAATTCGTTTAGGGAGTCGCAAAATTTGCTTGCTACTTTACTTCATCAGATTTGGACTTCTGCTCAATTCAATTATGGGCAATTTGTTCTTAATCAAATCAAGCGTCATATTAGCTCTCATGCTCTTAGCTGATTTATGACATTTTGTCGACTCAAAAACCTGATTTGGTCACCCCGGTTGAACTAGTTGGTCCATCTTCTTCTCTATTACCTCTTAACTACAAATTATTTAAAAGTCACCATGTTCTTGATCTTGTTGCTCCAACCTCTACATTTCAGTTTGATGGTTCCAGTTAGACTATGGTTGCATCTTCTTTTGGTGGTCGTGTCTTGCAACTTTTATCTAATGAATCTCATGATATTGCCAATCTTATCCAAAAGCTTCAAGGGCACCAAATTGAGGTTGATGTTGAGTTACAGTTGATGAGGGTGGCTTGGTCTAAATACGGTGGTGCTTTTGCTTCTTAGAGATATGATGATTGTTTTTTTTAAGCCAGAAAGGGGGAGATCTTGTTGTGTTGCTACAGTTGTCAATTGGTTTGTGTGTTTGGGTTGGTGCTTAGTTGTTTGTGTTTGGTTGCTTGACCCGTTTCTACTAGTTTGTAAAGACTTCTTGTTGTTCTGTTTGGCATTTGTTTTTGTTTTGTTTTATGTTTAGACTCTCTGCTGCTATCTCTTGACATCTTTTTTAATGATGATTGGATGATGTTTTTTTTTTTTTTTTTTTTTTTTTTTTTTTTTTNTGTTAGAATTTTGTTATTTGTTGTATATTTGTTTAAGGTTGATGGTTTTTTGTTTTGTGGATGATCTGATTTTGTTATAGAAAGTGTAGGTGTCATAGAAGATGTCTCACAAGATGCTTTTTCTGCCGTTTATTTTCTCCGCATTTGGAAAATTGTACATAGATATTTTTTTCTGGATTCTTTCCTTTCTTTATGCCTTGCAGAATTCTTTTGGGGATGTTTTCCCTTTTCCGGTGTGCCTATTTATTTGCAAGTATTTTGCTTTACTATGGTTGCCGCTTCTACTCTATTTAGTTGAAGTTCTTGTTTTTGTGGTGGTTGTACTTTGCAACTTCAACCATGTACTGTCTTTGGTTTATAATCGACTATGTGAAATCATTGTTGAAGCATTCAGAACAAGAAGTTATTCATGGTCTTAGGGAGAGTCTAAGACTTTACTCATGAGAAAGGATTCTCTATCTTAGAGAAAGTCTAAAACTTCATTAGACCAGAAGGAGTTCTCCAACTTAGGATGAGTCTAAGTTATATCAGTGAAGGTTGTTCACAAGTAGAAGGAAGGATGACATCAAAAGAGAAGCAATCTCGTACACTGAGGGGAGCTGAAGTGTTCTTTACTAATATTAGCATACTTAGGGGAGCCTAAGTTCAATTGAGAGGGAGTCACACATCTAGGGAGAGCCTAGATGATCAATGAGTTAGGTTTTGTGTGTGCCATGATTACTTAGAGATAAGTATTATATCGTAAATGCTTGAAACTTTAATATTAGTGGATTGTCTTTCCTAAGTACAATACCACCCAGACGTAGGTGGTTATCATCGAACTAGGTAACCGATCTCTATTTGTTCTTTCTTGATTCACTGTTTGTTATTATTTTGTTGTCACAATAAGTGCTTGGACATTCTATTTAACATTTGTGGTCTATATGACAAGTCATCTTACATTTTCACGAAGAATCATTGCAACAAAGAAAAAGTAAGATGAATGTTAGATTAAGTAATCACAAGCAAAATAAGAAATTGAATAGAAGAAGAAGACAAATCGAAGCATAAGGGAAAAACCAAATGCTTGTAAAAAAAATGTTGAAGAGAACTGTATAATAATTGTATAGGAAATAAAAGTTACCAAACCATTGAACAAAAGATGTCCTTAACAATGAAAAAAAAATATCTTTATCTTTGTGCATGCATCAGATTTAATTGTCAAATCATAGTTTGTCACATATCATACTCTTTTTACTTCTTTTTAGATGTTAATTTTATAATTTAACGACATGCTTGATAAATTTAATAATCTTTGTGGACTTAACTTAAAACATATTTACCTTTCAATTAACGGTATATCATCCTCAAGCTCCCTATTTTGGCATATTCAAGTGTTTTAAAAAATTACAAATAATCGGCATTGAACAAATTAAAGAAAAGCAAGATAAAAGTTAGATTAAATAACCGATCGAACAAAATTTATAAGGCAAAGCAAGAAAATGAATAAAAGAAGAAAAGCAAAACTTAAGCATTAAAAAAAAAATTAAATGTTTCTAACGATGAGAACCCTATAATCAGTTGTAAGAGATAAAAGTCACAAAATCTCTGAAATGTCACCACTAAACATATTTAAAATAAACTCATACAACTTTTAAAAATTAAAGTATAGAAATCAAGAAATAAGAACCTTTTCACATTTTGAGAAATCAAGAAATAAGAATTTTTTTACATTCTGCCAAAATGAGTTTAAGTTAATGGTAATTAACATGAACGTTTCTCATTAAAAGTTGGAGGTTCGATCTGTCATTCTTACAATTGTTATATTAAAAAAAATAAAAAAAATTAACTAGTCATAGTCTAACCCCTTCATCTCTCAAATATTTACATTTAAATATTTAATTAAAAAAAACATATATTTATATAAATAAAGGTTATATATATGTATTATAATGTGAATGTGAATGGTGACTAAACAATTAATGTTAATCTCAGTGTTAAATTTTAATAAAATATTAAATAGTAATAATAGATAAAAAAAACAATAAAAAATTATTATGAAAANCTAAGAGATAAAAGTCACAAAATCTCTGAAATGTCACCACTAAACATATTTAAAATAAACTCATACAACTTTTAAAAATTAAAGTATAGAAATCAAGAAATAAGAACCTTTTCACATTTTGAGAAATCAAGAAATAAGAATTTTTTTACATTCTGCCAAAATGAGTTTAAGTTAATGGTAATTAACATGAACGTTTCTCATTAAAAATTGGAGGTTCGATCTGTCATTCTTACAATTGTTATATTAAAAAAAATAAAAAAAATTAACTAGTCATAGTCTAACCCCTTCATCTCTCAAATATTTACATTTAAATATTTAATTAAAAAAAACATATATTTATATAAATAAAGGTTAATATATATGTATTATAATGTGAATGTGAATGGTGACTAAACAATTAATGTTAATCTCAGTGTTAAATTTTAATAAAATATTAAATAGTAATAATAGATAAAAAAAACAATAAAAAATTATTATGAAAAGAAAAAATATCAAACTATTTACAAATACAGCAAAATTTCACTTTCTATCTGTAATGACCGCGATAGACCCAGATAAATATCTATCTGTGTCTATCTAGTAAAGTGATAGTTATCTATCTAGATCTACCATATTTTATCACAAATACAAAGTAAAATTTACTATATTTATAATTATTTTCAACAGATTTTTTTATTTTTAAAACATCCCTAAAACAATTCTAAAAAAATATAATAAATTAAAAAAGAGAAACTATCAATACCCTGTATACTTCTTTTCTTGGTAATCCTTTTGTCAATAATTTCCTTACAATTTTTAATGAGAACAATTCTAGGTATCTTAAAAAATTAAGAATAATATCCCCAAAAAGAAACTCTTCACATTCTCTAGCTTCATTAAAGACTATTCTTACAACTTAGTGTCATGCTTTATAAATTTAAAATGTGACATAGGGACAAAGTAGTCCAAAAATAACTTTTCCTTTCCCACTTTTTAAGATAATAAGATAATTAAGAAGTTTGTAGTTTAAGCATAGCTCAACTGGTATAAATTTTGGTATAAATTTTACTATCGATTACTTCGAAATCAAAGTTTGATTCTTCTATCTTACAAATTGTCAAAAAAAAGAAAACAAAGACTTTTAATATTCTCTAGCTTTTTAAAAGAAAAATTTACAAAAGAAAATACTAATTACACTCAATCCTCCAAATTGGATTCCAATGGATCCATATCATTAATATTTTTAAACATTGACATATGGCAGAATAATTAGATTATTTAAGTGGAGAAAAAAAAA
>QLSR01000050.1:0-81461 GCA_031780015.1 Citrullus colocynthis
AAATAGTTAATAAATAAAATCAGGTTTGTTATCATCAAAACACTAATTAATCAATCAATTAAAATTAATTAATTGGAGATTAAGGGCCAAAAAGCCAACAATAGCATATTCAGATCTCAAGTAGAAACAATCAAACATATCTATATTGTTATGAATATCTAAGACCAAATCTCATCATATCCCATGTGTGTATGTGCAAGCCTCCTTCAATTCAAAATGCCAAAACTCAAATTAGGACTTAAGAGAACTTATTTAGTTCTCCCCTTACTTTAGTTCATGCACCAATCTTCAAGCATCCCCACATTTCAAGAAAATAATATGTCCACTAGAGTGCCTTATAATTCATTCTTATAGGGCCCTAAACTTGCATTCTTTTACCTAGGGGCACTAGTGTTCACACATTCACTGCAGGGATTCATACCTAGTCAATTTCCAGGTGTCCTAACTGATCGCAACAAAGGTAGCTCTTTTTACCCCTATCTATGAAGGGAATTGAATCCTGACGGAAATGTGTGATCATGTTCTTTGATTTCTTGAAAGAATTGAAAATACAAATGACTAAGAAAATGTTAAACAACATACCTTTGCGGATCCATAATTTCAACAAAATTTCTCCTCGTACCATAGTCTTCTCCTTGTAGTCTTCCTTTTCCAAGATATCTTCCTTGCTATGACTATGGTAAGGATCCGGTTTGTAGAAATCACTTCTTGAAAGAATAGAGGGAATGGGAAGAAAAATTTTCTTAGAACTTTTCTAAGAAATTTGGAGAATTTCTAGAAGAACCTTATGAACCTACAGGTTATTAGCTCCAATGATCCAAGATTAATTAATTAAACTGTTTAATTAAATTAATCTACATTCATTAACTACAGGGCAAACCACTATAGTGTTGGGTTCTATGCTCTAAAACTCATAAATTGTAAATGCAATTATTTGACCATCATTAAATCATTAATAAAGAGTTATTGATGTGTTACTTCAATAAGCGTTATTGAGTGTTTTTGTTTGTTTTGTCTTAATAACCCTAAATCCAATAAACTAACATCCTAGGCTTTTTTATGAGTCTTAACTGTATGTAGGGATATACAAAGATCAATGTTCAATATACAATCTAAAGGGTCTATAGTATAGGGATAAGGCTGGGTACCTTATCCTAATGACACTACGGATATGATCCACTTTGTATTTGATACAAATGCAATGATCTAACATATCTATGTAGGCAACATGCGAGTGAGGGTATCCTATGTAATGAGTTTGCATAAGACTAGATCACGAAATAGTGATCACTAGATGTAACTCCGTTAACTAGTTAGGTTTCTATTTCCATAGGATGACCTAGGAAACTTAGTCTTAATCTTGAATATATTATGAACTCTTGTTCACGAGGGATTGTCCTTTGATTTGTATGGGTGAGAGTGGCCATTTGCCGACTCAATATGCATACCATTTTGGGAACAAGACCAAGTGGTGGAGGTGGGGACATAATTATACAAGATGGAATTTACTCATTCCGGTCGTTAGGGTAAGTAGATAAGTGTTCCCTTAAGTGGCGTCTCTGGGACTTGAACAAAGGGCCTACCATCTCACTGGCTCGAGAGAGGTTTTTGTTTAATGGTTTGACCATAAATAGGTTGTTCATTAAAGGAGCACTGATACTTAAGGATTTAGAAGTAACCCAGGAGTAAAACTTCGAGGTGCACATCATGTAGTTCTGAGGCTATTAGGTAAACAATACTCCCAAGTAGGGACCCATTAAAAAAAAAAAAAAAAACTCATTGATTTTGTCCTTTAAGTCCCGACTAGGGAGTAGGGTCTAATGTTACAAGTCACTTTTGAACCAAAAATCATGAGCTCAGGGAAACAAGCTGTTAAGGGTAAAATCACTACTACAATTTCGGTTTTTCTTGATAGCAAAGAAAAATCAAGAAAGACCTATGTTGATGGCCATAAAACGTCAAGGAAGCCCAAATCAAGAAAGTCTGAACGTCAAGAAAGATAGTTCTGTTGACAGCCAAAAATGTCAACAAAAATCCTTTCTTGACGTTTTTGGTCAACATAGGTTAGGTTGACGTTTTTTTCCCCATCAAGTATATGCAAAAAACCATCAAGATAGATACTTTTGTTGATACTTTTTCAATGTCTCAGTTATGTAACATTGACATTTTTTGTCCGTCAACTATTTGTAAAAACCATCAAGTTAACCCTTCTTATTGACGTTTTTAGCATGTTAAGAAAATGGTATTGTTATATGCTTTTATTGATGGTTTTTGACCTTAAACTATCAATCGTTGTTGACGTTTTTTAGCTGAACTATAACAATTTGAGAAAAAAAACATCCGAGTAATTGAGACCCCTCATATGGAACCTATAATCGACCTCAAACAAGCTTGATACCTACATTTTGCATTCACCCCAAACAAGTTTGACCTAAGCTGTATTTTATACACAAACAACAAATATACCAACTTACTTACACAATATTAGAGAGCTCATAATTACAGACAAACAATTACTAAACTCTTGCAAATTAACATATAACTACACAACTCTACAACGCAACAACTTCATAAAACTCTTACCAAGCAACAACTTCATACAAATACAAAGCACAAACTGTACACAAATCCTGCAAAGCAACAACTATAAACAACTCAAGTCAAAGCAACAATCTCACACAACTCATGCAAACCCAACAACATTACACAACTCATGCAAAGCAAGAACGTTACATAACTCCTGCAAACCACCAACTACACAACTCCGACAAATGCAATAATTTGACACAACTCCTGCAAAACAACAACTTTGCACAACTCCTACAAAACCACCAACAATACAACTCCAATTTTTCAATTACACATTACACCATCAGAATTAGATAATTACAAAATGTATTATTTCTCCTAAAACCAACAATTACATAACCAGCTACCAATAACTACGCAACAACACAACTTCAACAACGACATAACCCAAAATTTTCAATCACATATCTAAATTGTAAGCACTGGCTTATAATACTAAGTGTTGGGACAAGGAAAATGAAATGTGGCCATGCGTTGTTAGAGAAAAGTAGCCGAGAGCGGAGGAGTTAAGCATGGGCCAAGACGATGCGTTGATGAAAATAGAGAGGAGTATTATTCTTTTGAGTGATCATGCGTTGAAGGTGAAAATCACGACGAGTTATGAGCTGAAGCAGTCACTTGCGTTGGAAGAGAAATTGATCATTGGCGGGGAAAGGAATGTTTTGATTTACCATGCATTGGTAAGGTTGCCGTGCGTTAAAGTTTCCATGCGTTGAAGACGGGTTTAGTTGATTGAGTTGTATGCGTTGAAGGTAGGAGGCGTTGAGGACATCATGTGTTGAGGGTGGCCGTCTGCTGAGGGCATTGATGGTAGGCTGCGTTTAATGCCTTACCTTGAATT
This sequence comes from Citrullus colocynthis, assembly GCA_031780015.1. NCBI lineage: Eukaryota > Viridiplantae > Streptophyta > Magnoliopsida > Cucurbitales > Cucurbitaceae > Citrullus > Citrullus colocynthis. The sequence continues at coordinate 3,431 of QLSR01000050.1, forward strand.
GAGAAGGGAAACCCCGCACGCCAGCCTGTATAAGAGAGTTAAGTTGGTTGTATATATATAGGTGAGTAAATTGAATATTTTATCATTTTTAGACATTTTTGAGAGCTTAAGTCGGTTCCATTCTTCAGACAAACTACAAGGGAAGGTAGAAGGAGGTGTTCTTGTGGATTTTGGATAGAAGTTTACTTGTTTTGGTATTGAAATCTAAGCTGGAACAACACGTTATTTGTGGACGCACAAGCTGGATAGTATTGGAAGTTTGGAGTGAAACGAATCGAGGAGATCGAGTCTAAAGTTGAAATTTTAAGGTTAGTAAGTTAACTCAATCCTGAATAACTTTTATGAAGGATGTTTGAGTTGAAATGGAATAGAAACATGTAAACTTTTAGTTGGAAGTGACTGATAAGGAATTTCTGTGCAATCTGTAGTAGTGCGGAGAAATCTTGCAATATCTGACGAACAAGGACAATTTAAGCTACAAAAATTTGAGGTAAGCTAGAAAACATATTTCTCTACAAGTTTGTAGAAGGAAAGAAGCTCTAATTTTGGCTGGAACTATGACTATAGATCGACAGAAATGAAGAACAAAAGGAAAAAAGGGAAACTCTACTGGGTATCGCTAGGAAGCTGATATCCCGGAGAACTGGAGAGTGAGTAGCGAGACAAATCATGCTAGTGGTATTGCAGAGCTTTTTGTCTCTCAAATCTTGTTAACTCTAGCTAGGTATCGCTCGTCAGGTAAGTCACGCTAGTCTCGCTTATCCTAGTGTCGCTAGTAGCATGTCCTGTTGGCAGTATCGCTGGTAATCTCGTTGGAATGTGGGAATTTCGTTAGTAGCCCTACTTATTAAGTTTACTTTGGATAAATGAGAGGCTCGATGATGAATTATGATTTGAGTTTAATTATGCAAACTAATTGATCAAGTAAAAGAAGCATAATGTAAGGAAAAATGTTTATTTCAGGCCAAGAGGAGATAGGAAAGGCGTATAATCCACTCAAGGCTTAGAAAAGAGCTGTGAGTGACACTTCTTTTCTTGTTTCAATGATTCCATTGTACATATCAGTTTGGTTTTTCTTATTTATTTACGTTTTGCTAAACAATATTGAAGAGTATGTTTATGAAATGTTATTGATTTATGTATTGCCCTGTTTTTCTTATGAAAGATTTGACTATGAACTGTTTCGTATAAAGTATTGCATTAAACTAAAGGAAAAATGTTTTAGAGGAGACTCAGTGCTGATGGACATGGAGAAGGCACGTGAGTTTCCCTGGGACCCAGTACTGATGGACATGGAGAAGGTACTTGGACAACCCGCCATATTCCTATGTGCACATAGAGGTTATATGCTGGTGCGTTGAGTTTTGCTCATCGAGCCTTATTTGTTTTCGACGTTGGGGCATTGAGTTTTGCTCCGCCTCAACTAAGGAAAAGTATTGTAACCATACTATTTTACTTACGAATTGTTGAAAAACCATGTATGATTTGATAAGGGTATTTAAACGTGATTTAATCAATGAAAATGAGATGATTCTATTTTTTACTCATGCTGTCAAAATTTGTTTAAATCTTTATGAATTTCGAACTAAAGTATTTGTTTAAAATTAGTCACTCACTGGGCTGTTAGCTTATGTTTTCAAGTTTTTCTTTCCCCTCCAGGTAGCAAGGACGTTCCTGGTGCTTTGCCTACTCCAACTCGCCCTGCTTAAGCTTCGAGTTTCCAGAAAATTGTCCTGTTTTGAAAAGTTGCATGTATGTAAAACCTTATATGGGTGGCATGTAGACCTAGTTGTACATTTACTGGAAATTGAAACATGGTTTTGTATAACGGCTTTATGGAAGAGTTGTATTCAGAATTTTCGACATGTCTATAATTTTCTATATGTTATGGTTGAAATGTATTAAGGAGTGATATGTATGTTGTGAACTGTATAGGATAAATGTGTAGAAGTGGATGGTATGCATCACAAAAGGGGTGATGTATGCTGTCCTCACATCACCTTTCAGGTTATGTAGGCAAATCTGGGAGGGGGTGTGACATAAATTGACAGTATCAGACCATCTCATTGAAACATCATAACACAAACAAATGAACCAAGTAATTTTCGTTAATCAATTAGTAAAATAACTTTTATACAAACAATTAGTATCTTGAAACTGAAACATATAAGGCGTGACCCTACCAAACTTGACATCATATCACGTGTTCTTAATAAAGGGATCGAATCTCATGCAGAAAGAAAATATAGAGAAAATTAAACATGCTTCATTGAGAAGAAATTTAAGGAGAAAGAAAATACCTTTGAAGAAAACTCTTCAATCTTCTTTCTTCACTTCATCAATCTCTTCAATCTTCTTCGATCCTGAACAAGACACCACCACCAAGTTTTCCTTGCTATTCTCCGGCAAGGAAAAGATTTCTGGGAACCTCTTTTGGAAGATTGAGTAGAGTTTTTGCAAAGAAACTTTTTCTCTGTAACTTGAGAGTGTTGAGAGATTGAGAGAGAATTTTGTTGATTCAATTATAAAAAAAATATTAATAATAAAAATGATGGAGAGGGGGTCCTTTTAACCATTCTTTAACTGCCCTTAACTATGGAGAGTTAAAATTGAACTAAAGTTAAATTAAATCAAATTTAATTTAAGTTAATTAAATAAATATAAATTAATCTAATTAATTAATATAAATTAATTAAATATAATATATTTAATTAATATTACATTTGGATCATTTACAAATGTATTTCTCTCTCTTAACCCATAGTTTAAATATGAATCACATTCATATTATTTAATATTTGAATCTTATTCAAATATACTATTGAATCTAATTCAAAATTAGCTTTATAATACAATGTATCTATATATATTATATTAATTGTATCATATACAATTACCATATAATTCACTCATTATATGAATCTTATATATAGTTTAATTTTGAATCTAATTAAAAAATAACTTTATATTATCGAAGAGATGACTGAATACCCTTAGGTGGCTTTTATCCTAAACCAATGAAGCATCATTGCAAAATTATGAAGGAACTGAATCCTCAGCGGAAGCAAGTGATCACCATATATCAATAATTTTCCTTTTGGAAACATAAAATTAAAGAGAAGAGAAAATTTGGATAAACAAAAAAACTTAGCATGCAATAGGGAGAAGATGAAGTGTTTGAGGTTCTTTACCTTCAAAGACCATCTTCAGGTAGGCTTTTCTTCTTTTCACCAAACATGAACTGGAAAAACTTCCTTCAACAAGGAATACAAAAAACTTCTTTGGAACACCACCAAGCAAGTCTTCCTTGCTATTCTTAGGAAGAATCAAGAGGAGTTGTGGGCTTTTTTGATCTTGGTGAGGGAGGAAAAGATTGAGAGGAAGAGAGATCTTGAGAGAATTTTCCAGAGATAATTAACACTTAATTTTCTTCTGCTAATTGCACACTCAACTTCTCTACCTTTCTCTCTTTTTACGTAAGGCTTATGAGAGAGTGGGACTAACTCCCTAAACGTGGGGAATTATTCTTAATTTAATAATATAATAATATTAATATTAATTTAATTATAATAATATTAAATCATATTTAATATATATAATTAAATTAAATTAATTAATTAACTATTAATTAATTAATTAATTTAATTATCACATATTTAATTTAGTTTAAATCATATTAAAATAACCTTCTCTCACATAACCTAAAGTTTTAATATGAATCTCATTCAAACATAACTTTATATTATAATGTATCTATACACATCATACTAATTGTATCATGTACAATTAACTCCCTTATTAATTTGAACATTTCAAATTAATTCAAAATAATTGATTCTTATACAAATCCTTAATGAGCTAGCAAGGGGACCTTATGGACCTATAGATTAGAAGCGCCAATGGTATGAGATTAATTAATTAATTAGATTAATCAATATTAATTAACTGTAGGTCACTCCACAAAAGACCTAGCACTATAGATATATTTCTGTGTCCACGGAAATAACCAATCAACAGTAAGTCGATTATTCACAAATTACTCATAACTGTAGCTGGTCAAGTTATCGATTTACCCCTATAGTTACATTTAACTCCTTAAGTACCACAGTTCCCTCTTGAGCCAGTGAAAGGGTAAGGCCTCTTTGTTCAAGACCTAGAATCAACCCTTAAGGGAGCAATTTAACTACTTACCCTAAACATGGGAAAGAGTGAATTCCATCTTGTAAAGATATGTTCCCAGCTCCCTATTCAGACAAATCCCCAAAATGGTAAACATATTGAGTCGATAACCTAGCCACTCTCACCCATACAGATCAAAAGATTGTCCATACATATAGAAGTTCATAACTCACTCAGGATTAAGGTCAAGTCACCTATAGTCATCCTATGAAATGTTAACTTCTTCAATTAACGGCGTTACAAAGAGAAATTAAATATTTCGCTGTGCGGTCTTATACAAACTCTTTGCATAGGATATCCCCACTCACATGTCTCCACATGAACGGTTGGGATCAAATCATTTATAACACTTTACAACTCTTGTAACAATTATAAAGTGAGTCGTGTCCGTAATGTTACCAAAATAAGGCACCCAATATTATCCTTATACTACAGACCTTTTGGTTATTACTTAAACATGATCCATCCTCGTATGTCATCCACATACATATTTAAGTTTACATAGAAGAACCATAGATCTTAGTTTATTGGATTGAGTTACTGCAAAAGACAAATAAAATAACTTGTTATTTATTGAATAAATAAAATGTATTTATAACTTTACAAAACTATGAGATCCCAAGAGATTTAGAACACCAGTCCCAACAATTATAATGTATCACTATACATTATATTAATTCTATCATACCGAACCCTTATAATGATTTGAACAATTCAAATTCTTCCAAAGTAAATGTTCCTAGTTTTATCCTCATTAAGCTAGCAAGGGAGACTAATGGACGTACAAATTAGAAGCTCCAATGATACGAGATTAATTAATTAAACTTCATTAATTCACTGTGGGTCACTCCACTAAAGATCCATAGATGCACTCTTCGCATTATAGATATATTTCTGTGTTCATGGATTTAATCAATCAATAGTGAGTCAACCTACTTACCAAAAAGACGGAAATGAGTGAATTTCATTTTGTGCAACTATGTTCCTAGCTCCCTACTTAAAAAATCTCCAAAATGGTAGGCATATTGAGTCGGCAAATCTAGCCACTCTCACCCATACAGATCAAAGGACTGCCCTCATAGACAAGAGTCCATAACTTACTCAAGATTAAGGTCAAGTCACCTATGGTCATCCTATGAAATGTTAATCTCTTCAGTCAATTGTGTTATAAAGAACGATTAATCATTTCGCGGTCCGGACTTATAAAAACTCTTTGTATAGGATTACCTCACTCGTATGTCTCTACATGCACGATTAGGATCAATCAATTGTAACATTTTACAACTTTTGTAACAATTACAAAGTGGGCCGTATCCATAGTGTCACCAGGATAAGGCACCCAACCTTATCCTTATACTACAGACATAGGTTATTACTTAAACATGATCCGCTTGTAGGCCAGCCACATACATGTTTAAGTTACATAAAAATAACCTTGGATTTTTCTAATGGATAATTGCATATATAAAATAATCAACCATTATTTCAAATTATTTATTAATTACAAGGCTTTAGGGCATACAACCCAACACTTAAACCTAACAAAATTAACTACTATAAAGTCATAATACTCAAATGTAACACCCTATAAAGACACAAGTCTAATTCCAATTGATTGTAAGGTGTTTGTCTTGTCAACTGTAAATGAACAAGTAAATTATATTGCTTAAAAATAATTATATTAAGTGTAAACATTATAGTTAAAGAAGATAGTGTAAGCAAATGTGTACCATGTTCTTAATTATTGTGCTCCTACGAGTTACTATGTCATGTATGAACTTTATAGTATAGTATGTGATGTGCACTTTCCGTGTTAACCACAAGTGTACGGTTTAAGTTATAATATAAGACAGTTAAGACTGAATATCATTCCATTGGGAATCCAATTGTGAAGGTTTGGGTTACTTAGCTATTCAGAATTGAATCAATTTTATTTGAGGATTGAAATTGAAGTTGTGATTCTAAAAACACTAAAAAGGAAAGCAAATAAATAAGAAAAACAAGAGCCAAACAGAATTCTAGGGCAAAGAATCCTTGGTTACTTCATCATGCAATATTCTATGGTTCATGGATTTTATTGCAATTCTTATGCTTAAATCTAGAAACATAAATCCAAGTTGTTTTCTCTCAAAAACAACCTTTTCTCATGCAACTCTATTGATTACTAATTTCTTGAAATCAATACAAATTACATGGCATTAAGAATAGTCTTTAGTAACTTTCATTGTTAACTTAACTATTTTCATGAGAGATTAACAACAATTCTTTGTTATAGATCTAGTTTGATATACAATCTTTCAACCATACATCTACCCTGACATTCAAACATGGCCATTCAATAAGAATTTAAGCATAATAACAAAGAAAAGCATAATCATTACAACAAAACCATGAAGAGTCTACAATATCAACATAACTTCATAAACAATTCATCAAAACCTTAAAACTAAAGAGTTTAGCCCCTCATAGCTTCAAGACTCTTTCTCGAACTCTTTTCCTCTTCCTTGTAGCTAACTCACTTTTTGGACTTTCTAATGAACTTTCTCTCAATTCTCTTCTTCTTGTGTCTCTTGGTGTGACTGGTGACTAGGGCTACTAGAAACCCTTCAATTTATAGAGTTGACTGCCAAATGTTTTTCAAAAATATAGATTCTTCAAATTAGAAAAGATGGCGCCAGAGAATAGCGCCGCTACGCTGACCGTCATTGAAGGATGGTGTCGCCGCGACGCTATGCGTCATGGAAACTTACCCTCAGTGTCGTGCCGCAGCGTCGCGATGGTGGCACTACGCGGAGGCAGAGGCTGCTATTGATAAAAAGCGCCGTGGCGTTGCCCTGTTTTTTGTAGATTTGGATTTTCTTCTCTTTGTCACTGGATTCTGGCTCGGTTTTTATCTTCTGGCTTTCACTTCTAATTTTCTTTATTTTCACCTGAAAACCACTAGCAAACAAGTGAAATATAATATAAACTCCCTTAATTTGAGAGAATAGAAAGCACTTTTCAAGCGTTTTTCAGTATGCACACTTCGTACTACTTGGTTGTTGAGCACACTATATATGTACACATATATTTCAACCCATGATAGAAGAAAACAAATATTTTTATCAAATGTATAATATCATTAAATCGAAATTGAAATCCTTACCTTAATAAGGATCCAAGTAACAGGTCGAGCTCGTGTATTTGTTCGAGCATAAAACATTCTTATGTTCCTAAATAAAACAAGCACAAAAAAATATCAGACTATCAACATAATAAATATACACAATGAGAAACAACTATTAACTATTTACATATTGACCATAGTTTTTACATCCTCAAGAACATTAAGTCTCATAGAGTTAACTGAATACACTGTACTAGTCTATAAGGAGATGACAAACACTATCTAGTGATATCTACATAAAAGTCATAACTCAATAAAGTTAAATAAAATGTCTCACCCCATGTATGAACTCCAATACAAACAAATAAATTTTTTGCTAAAAAAAAAGTACCTTATCTAGCAAAAAAGAAAAATGGGAAAAAAAAAGTGGTCTTATCTAGAGAAGTTCAAACTTCTTCAAACTTCTTCAAAAAGTATTTGTTGAGGTTACAAAGAATAATTTCAGCTAAATTAATATATTTCTTTAAAAAATGTGTAATGAGCTTTAATGAACTCACCGTAAAGTGTACAAGAATAATATTTACCTAAGCAAATGCGTACCACGTCCATAATTATTATGCTCCTATAAGTTACTATATCGTATATGAACTTCATAGTAACGTATGCACACTCCATACTACTTGATTGTTAAGCACAATATATGTGTATACATATATTTCAACCTATATTAGAAAAAAAACAAATATTTTAACAAAAGTATAGTATCATTAAATCTAAATTGAAATGCTTATTTTAACAAGATCCAAGTGAACTAAAGTTAAACTTAACATAAACACGACTTAATAAAAAAGGAAAAAAAAGCCCCAAGTGAACTAAAGTTAAGCAACCAAATTAACTGACCTAAACATATGCTAATATAAACTTAAACAATAAACAATAAACTGCAACTTAACTTAAACTAAAATTAACTAAACTAAACTTACCGAAACCTAAAATAAACTGAAACTAAACTTAACTTAATTTAAACTCAAAACAACCCCAAGTAAATTAAAGTTAAATAACCAAATTAATTAACTTAGTAAAAAATAACGTTGCAACTTTTGGAAAAATGGAGTCATTTTACATTTCACCATGTAAAATAATCAACTAGAATATGTCAGCAAAGGTATGAGTATATCAATATCAACCATACACTTACCAAATTCTCATATGAACAACGATAAAAGGGTAGAACTGGATTTGGCAAAATCCCTTGTATCGATGAAAGAATTAAATTGACCTCTCAAATATCCTCCGTTTTGTGTCAAGTTTCACTATTCCAATTCATTGATCTTAATTGGCTATGAGTACTGAAAGCTAATTTATCTCACACTAGCACTACATCAATGCACACCATGTTTGTCCACATGTCAATTTCTTTTAATCTTATATTCAACAGCCAAAAACAATTATTCTAAATTAAAGTATAGGATATCATAGAAAACTTTCATATTCGACATAACTGACATCAATTTGAAAGTGCTTGAGAAAAGAAAACAAAGCAGTCTATTCTAAATAAACAGTTCTTTGAAAATGAACCAGAAAACTTACGAATGAGCTCAACAAAGTAGTCTATTACAAATGTAAATAGGTTAAACAGAAGATTTAACTTTGATGTTGGTAATTAAACACCGATGCCACACCTAAAACACCCCTTTTGAAAATTGAAACAATGGGGAGCATGAATACATTTAAGTCACGATTTTACTTAAGATTTAATATCCTGACAGTTATCTTGATAGCTAAATGTATAGCTAAATGTAGTAATCGTTAGGCAGTAGGTTATAATTCCAATAAGAGATTAAAATGAAAACCATATTAGGGAGAATATTTGAAGACTTCTACTTCTATTATTCCTGATTTCCTACAAGTCATGACATCTTTCCAGATTTTCTAATGATAAAATGCCTCGGCCAGATATTTGACAAAACATGGAGATGATATTTATGACAATACCAAATTGAGGATTTTTGTTGCATTGTAAGTGGGGGTTTTGATGTTTTTAGATGGATGAAAAGTGCTTCACCCATTAAAGTACACTTAAAAAATTGCAAAAAAGTTGATTTTGAAAATGTTTTAAAGTGCTATTAGGAGAAATCTCCGATTAGTATGTCTTCTAAAAGTACTTGCAGAAGGAGTTGTACTCAAAAAGCACTTTTGTAAAAAATAAACCTTAAACTCACCTCGAAATCTCCACGACAGTAGATTAAATTAGAATCGTAGTTTGTAACGAAAAAGGAGTATGTTAGGTCTATCCCCACGGCCGCACTGACAACAAGTTCTCCATTGCAGGATGTGTTGGGTTTTATGTCCTAAACCTCGTGGTTTGTAAACTTTGGAACGTATTCTCAATAAAGTTGTTATCAAGGTTTATTCACTATAGATGCTATTGAATATGTGAATTGCATTTATTAAATCTAATAAACTAAGAACTCTTGACTATAGTTTGAATATTTAGACTTTATGTGTAGACATAAAAATAGATCAAGTTTAGGTAATAGCCAAAAAGGTCTATAGTATAGGCATAAGGTTGGGTATCTTATCCTAGAGACACTATGGATGCGGCTCACTTTGTATTTGATACAAACGATGTGACCCTATATCATTCATGTTGAGACATGAGAGTGGGGACATCCTATGCAATGAATTTGCATAATACCAGACCATGAAATACTCACTTTTACTTTCTAACATCGTTTACTGTTAAGACTGATTATTTCACCATGATGACCTAGGTAATTCGATCTTAATCTTGAGCTAACTATGAGCTCCTGTTTATTTGGATTATCTTTTAATTTGCATGGGTGAGAGTGGTCCGAGTTTGTCAACTTAATAAGCCTACCGTTTTAGGGATAAGACTAGGAGGTAGTTGGGGACATAATCCTGCGAGATGGAATTTACTTCTACCTAATTCTTGGTTAGCAGAGAAGTTGTTCTCGTAAGTGTTGATTTCGAGTCTTGGATAAGGAGCCCCACCCTCTCATTGGCTCGAGAGGGACTCGGTTTGGCGGTTGGACCATAAACCAATTGTTTATTAGAAGATCAGTAGGACTTAAGAAACAAAATGTAATTACAGGGGTAAAATGGTAATTTTGACCTAGTTGTAGTTATGAAGAACTTGTGATGGATCCACTTACTAATTATGGTTATATCAAGTGGACAGAAATATATCTACAGTGAGGAGAGGGCAGCTACTAGGCTATAGTGGAATGTCTCGATAGTTGAAAAGCACCTAAAAGGTGCTTTTTGTCCTCTTAAATTAGAGATGTTTTTATTCGATTTCATGTGTTTGTTAGTGGTTTTCAGTTAATTATAGAGAAATTAGGTGTTAAAGGCCAAATGAGCTGAACGGAACCAAAATCGAGCGAAAAACGAAAAAAAAGATGAAAAAGCCCTAGAAATATGGCAGTACAGTCGAGAGCGTCGCTACACTACCCTCGACACTCTCAACTCAAGAGCTTCAAAATGTGGAAGAGGTGGGAGCGTTACTGCGTTGAAGCAAGGAATTGATAACGGACAGCGTCGCGACGCTGCCCTAGGCAGCGCTACATTGCCCCTATTATTACGGATAGCATCGCTGCGCTCTTGATGCCAACTTTCCTCTTTTTTGAAGATTTTGCAAATTTAGAAAATATTTTAAATGGCCAGTTCTGTAAATTGAGGGTTTTCAGTAACCTTAGAGACGGAAGAAACACAAGAAACCTCAAAGGAAAAGAGAGCCTAAAAGGTGTGTGTTTGTTATAAGAGTGGATAGTGTTGGAGAAGAGTTGAAGGTCGTTCGAGATCTCGAGGTGCTAACCAAGAGGAGATTGAAGGAGTTCAACGCAGAGAAGCAATTCAAGAGTCTTTCTTCCTAAGTTTCTCTTTTCCTTTTACTTTTATGCTTGTGAACTCATATGCAAGTATGTACTTGCTGGTTATGTGCCGCTAAACTCTTTGTTTTAGGATGTTTGATGATTTAATTATGGATTTGAGTTAATGGTTTAGTGTTTTTCATAAATGTTGCTGAATGATATGTTTTTCAATGCTATTGTGCTTTATTCTCTATTGATTGATCATCAATAATTGCTAGGTTAGATGTATGATTGAGTGGTTGTATGTTTAATTGGATCTATGGCATTGAATCTTTACTAATCTTTCATGAAAATAGCTAGGTTATTAGACAAAGTTGATTATGACTAATCTTAATGTTATGCCTCTTGATTTGGTTTCAAGAGATTAGTAATCAATTAAGTTGCATAAGAAAGAGTTGTTTTTTAGAGAAAATAATCTAGATATTAGTTTCTAGACTCAAACATACTGTTTGCATATAATTCCATGAAAACCTAAAGCATGACTTAATGAAGTAATTAATGACATCAACACCCTAGAACACTCTTATCCCTTGAATTTTCACATGCTCTTATTTTCTTTGTTTCCAAAATACAAAAATCCAAATTCGACTTCAATGCCTTAGATAAAATCAACTCAATTCTTGAATAGATAAGGGAATATATCCAATTTAAATCCCCAGTGGATACGACACTCAAACTTAAACCGTTTATATTATAACTTGACCCGTGCACTTGTGGAATCGCGCATCAAGTTTTTAACACCATTTTCAAGGAGTGAAGTAACGGTTTTTTCACTTAATATTTAAAGAATTGATAGATCTTAATCTAAGGTTTATTTTACTTTATTTTTCTTTTTCTAACATTGGTTGGTTGTGCTTTGGTGTATGCCATGAGATAATTCTAATCTTCTTCCATTCGATACCAAGACTGATAGAACTTACTAGAGGAACCTAAACAAATCCAACTGGTGAGTTGGCAAAAGAAGTAGCACCGAAGGTAATTCGAGACTATTTCCAACCAAGTCTTCCAACTAACTAACCCGAAATAGCAAACGTGCAATAAATGTCAACAACTTCAAACTCAATTGAGGTTGATCCAAATGGCACGAAAACTTCCTTATAGAGGACCGAGGACCCTCACAAACACCTTCGATTTTTCTTGGAAATATTCGGGACCGTAAAGATGAATGTGATTTCTAACAATGCCATTAAATTAAGACTTTTTCCTTTCCCTTTAAAGGACTGAGCGAAGGATTGGCTAGAGACCATACCTCCAAAGAGCAAAACTACATAGGATACACTAGCTCAAGCTTTCTTGAACAAGTATTTACCACCAGCGAAGTCACAAAGATTGAGGACGAAGATTGGCACATTTCGTCAACTTGAAGATGAGCAACTCTATAAGGCTTAGGAATAGTACAAAGACCTTTTGAGGAGATGCCCACAACATGACTATCCGGATTGGTTGCAAGTCCAATTGTTCTATCCAAATCTATCCTGGATACCACCGTCAAAGGATCCATCTTCTCAAAGACTACCCAAGAAGCCTACAAGAGGACTTGGCCAATGCATTATATAATTGGCCTTGTGAAAGATCATCTTCAACCAAGTCCGTTGGAGTCTATAAAGTGGATGAGGTAAGTTCTCTAAAGGCTTAATTGGCTTCTCTTACTAATGCTTTGTCTAAATTGACTCAAGAAGGCCAAGCCCAAGCAAGTCCACCATCGATAGTTTTCCTTGCAGCCATGACAAGTCAAAAAGAGCCAAGTGAGTTAGAGATGGCTAACTAGGTGGATAGAGAACAATACCGAGGCCAACAACAATTTTCAACTCAGTATCATCCCAACTTGAGAAATCATGAAAATTTTCATATGCCAACAACAAGAACGTGGTGTGAGCATCTCAAGGCATCAATGGTACAGGGAATGCAAGGACATCATCTTTGAAGGATTTAATGATTGACTTTGTCAAAGAATGAAGATTAAGAACTACCACGTTGGAGAACTTGGTTCATGCCACGACAAGTACCATGCAAAGTCAAGGTTGTTGGGGTTGATGCCTTAAATCTCGTGATTTTGTAGTTTGTAAGTTTTATTTGTATAAACAGATTATTTATTTAATAAAATAAATGTTATTTTATTCAACATTTAGTTGCATTAACCTAAAACCAATAAACTAAGATCCAAGGTTATTACCTATAACTTAAACATGTATATGGAGATATATAGGTGGATCATGTTTAAGTAATAACCTTAATGGTCTACAGTAGATGAATAAGACTGGGTACCTTATCTTGGTGACACTACAAATATGGCTCGCTTTGTAGTTGTTACAAGTATTGTAAGGTGCTACAAATGATCTGATCCTAATCAATCATGTGGAGACATGTGAGCGGGGATATTCTATACAAAAAGTTCGTATAAGACCAGACCACGAAATGTTAACTCTCTCTTTATAACACCGTCACTAGAAAAGACTTACATTTCATCAGGATGACCATAGATGACTTGACCTGAATCCTGAGTGAGTTGTGAACTCCTGTCTATGAGGGCAGTCTTTTGATTTGCATGGGTGAGAGTGGCCAGTTCGTTGACTCAATATCCCTAGCATTTTGGAGATTTGTCTAATTAGGAAGTTGGGAATTCAGTTACAAAAGAAGGAATTCACTCCTTCCTTACTGTTAAGGAAAATAGATAAATTGCTCTCTTAAGGGCTGATTTCGAGGCTTGAACAATGTGACGCCACACCCTCTCCTGGCACAAGAGGGGTTCGGTTATAGTTGGACTATAATTAATTGTTCCTTAGAGGAATCAGTGGTACTTAATGAGTTAGATGTAACTAAAGGAGTAAAACGGTAATTTTGACCCAGCTGTACTTACGAGCAATTTGTGAAGGGCCAATGCACTGTTGATTGGTTATATTACATAGAAATACATCTATAGTGCGAAAAAAGTGCAGTTGTCGGTCTTTAGTGGAGTGACTGGCAGTTAATGAATGGAGATTAATTTAATTTAAGAGCTTAATTAATTAATCTCATATTATTGGAGCTTCAATCTATAGGTCCATAAGGTACCCTCGTTAACTCAATAAGGAATGATGAGAATCAAATTAATTTTGGGTTAATTTGAATTGTTCAAATTAATTAAAGAGATTTAATTGTATTGACACAATTAATATAATGTACGTGATACATTATAATATAAAGTGTTTTTTTAGAGATATAAATATTTGAATGTGACTCAAATATGAATTATATGAATGTGATTCATATATAAACTATAGGTTAAAATTAATATGAATATGCTCTTAGTCCTTCTTGCATACCTCCAAAACCTAAAATGAAGTATGAAAGAGTCATGGAGAAGCATGTTAAAGATGATGTGGTAAGCCCAACAAAATCTCAAAAGGATGATTCTTCGATGTTGTTTGACTATATTAATAAAGATGATGTTGAACTTGACAATGATTTGATAACTAGCAAGATGAATGTGAATGATTATGTTTATGAGTGTTGATGTGGGTGAAAACTAAAGATTCAAGGTGGTTCAAATCATGGAATGGAGAAACCACCTTAGGATCTAGCTTGACTTATGAGCCCCGTGTAGCTAGAAGACATTAAACATAGCATTTTATGGGAGCCAATCCAACTTTATTGCTTTCTTTTATTTTAGTTTGTTTGATTTATTTGTTTACTTTTATAGGGAGCCACACATATGCCTCTAATTATTTTTTAGGAAATTGGTGCAAAGTACTCATTACGCCAAGCCTTTTGGTTGACCCTCGCACGCTCCTAGGCTTATATCTCTTTGCTTTATTCTTTTATGCATTGAGGACAATGCATCATTCTAAGATTGGGGTGGGAGGCGTACTTCGTACTTTGGTGTGATTTTATCCTACTATGCATGTTAATTTGCTTTCAATGATTATATGCATGTCAAGTGAATTTCGGAAAAATTTGAAATTTTTTTCAATTTGAGATTTAAAAGATGATGAAAATGTTTTATGATTGTGTGCCTTTGATGTTGATCGGCAATGATGAAACTTGAATATGCATAACGGATAACTTAATGTGGAAATAGGATAACATTATCTTGAGTTTTGATCTATTTAAGCCCCTCTTGAAGTCTCCTATATTCTTGAGCACGTAGTCACTTTAATTTAGAAACTTTGATTTAAAAAGGGATTAAGTTGAGTGCATTTGGTTGCCACTTCGAAAGGCCCCACTGGTTAGAAAGTTGATATGCATAATGGTTTGTGATGTTAGACTAAGGAAAAAAAAAAGAAGAATGTTTATGCCTTTGAAAAAGTGCGCACAAAGATGTATGAGCTTCATATGCCTATCTTTTGCATCATTTAAATTTTAAACTTATAATGTGTATACATGGATGAGAGTAAAAAGAGCTACCTTTGTTTTGATCCGTAAGGATGCCTGGGAATTGACTAGGTACGAGTCCCTATAGTCAATGTGTGAAAGTTAGTGCCCCTAGGTAAAATAATACAAGTTTGAGATGGCTATGTATTTATTAGAATTCATGTGTTTGCTAGCGGTTTTCAGGTAATTATGAAGAAATTAGGTGTCAAAGGCCAAATGAACCAAACCGAGCCAAAACTAGGTGAAAAATGGAAGAAAAGATGAAAAAGCCCTAGAAACAAGGTAGCACAACCGAGACAATCTTTGTGCTGCCCTCGGCGCTCATGACCTAATAGCATCAAAATGTGGAAGAGGTAGGAGTGTCTCGTTGCTGCACTGTTAAGGGAGCATCGTAGCACTGTGGTGCTGCGTTTGAAGTCTGGCATTGGATTAGAGAGCGCAAAGACGCCAACTTTCCTTTTTTTTTTTTTTTAAGATTTTGCAAATTTGAAAAATATTTTGGGTGGTCATTTCTATAAATTGAGGGGTTTTCAACGACCATAGAGATGGAAGAAACACAAGAAACCTCAGAGGAAAAGAGAGCCTAAAAGGTGTGTGTTTGTTATCACAAAGAGTAGAAAGTGTTGGAGAAGAGTCGAAGGCTGTTCGAGATCTCGAGGTGCTAACCAAGAGGAGATTGAAGGAGTTCAGTACCGGGAAGCAATTCGGGTGTCTTTCTTCCTAAGTTTCTCTTTCTCTTTTACTTTTATACTTGAGAACTCATATGCAAGTATGTATTTGATGATTTTGTATGGCTAAACTCCTTATTTTACGGTGTCAAATTTAATTATGGATTTGAGTTAATCATTTAGTGTTTTTCATGGATCTTGTTGAATGATATGTTTTTCATTGCTATTGTGTTTTATTCTAGGTTAGATGTATGATTGAGTGGTTGTATGTCTAATTGGATCTATGGCATTGAATCTCTACTAATCTTTCATGAAAATAGCTAGGTTTTTAGAGAAAGTTGATTATGACTAATCTTAATTCTATGCCTCATAATTTTATTTCAAGAGATTAGTAATCAATTAAATTGTATAAGAAATGGTTGTTTTTTAGAGAAAATAATCCAGATAATAGTTTCTAGATTTAAACATACTGTTTGCACATAATTCCATGAAAACCTAAAACATGACTTAATGAAGTAATTAATGACATCAACACCCTAGAACACTCTTATCCCTTGAATTTTCACATGCTCTTATTTTTTTTAATTTCCAAAATACAAAAATCCAAATTCAACTTCGATTCCTTAGATAAAATCAACTTAATTCTTGAATAGATAAGTGAATATATCCAATTTAATCCCAAGTGGATACGATACTCAGACTTAAAAACATTTTATATAATATGATAACTTGACACATGCACTTGTGGAATCGCTCATCAGTAGTTAACGAATGTTAATTAACTAAGTTAAAGAGTTTAGCCGGTTAATTTCGGATTGCTGGAGCTCATGATTTGTAGGTCCATTAGGTCCCCTTGTTAGCTCATGTACTAAACCTTGGAACAATGTGATGAAAGAATTTGAAACGTTCAAATTTATTTAAGGAGTAAGTTTTACGGATTGTTCGTTTTAATTATGAATTAAACGAAATTGAAGAGTTGGAAATATTTAAATGTGATTTAAATATTAATTGGATAAATAGAGATTCATTGGATTGGAAATTGTCGGACTAGGTGAAAAAATTATTAATTACTTAATTAATTATTATTTAAATTAATTTCATATTAAATTAATATTATTTAAAATTAATTAATAGAATTAATTTAATGAAAAGATAAAAAATTCATTTACGAAATGAATTTAAATTCATTTTTTTAATGATTTAGTGTAATTCATTTTAAATTTGGATTTGGGAATTTCAACTTTTGCATGGAAGTAGGAGGTGTATTTTCCTCATGCTATTTTCACCTCCATTAAACACCTCCTAATCCAACTTGTTAATCACCAAAAATGGTGTCAATCCAAAAATGGTGTCAATCTCTTGGCAAATATGATTTGCATGGATTATTCTTTATATAAAAGAAAGGAAGATTGAAAATGGGTTAACAATTTGGTGGGATTTTGTTGAAATTTCCATTAAGTGTTCGTGATCAAAATCTTGGAGGAAATCATTTCAATTTTGAGTTACAACAAGTAAGTAACAAACCTCTGTTTTTTTGTTTTAAGAACAAGCATGTTTAATCCTTAAAATTGATGTAGTTAGAGTGCTTTAGATCCTAATTGCTTCCACATTTATGTTTCTAACTCTATCAATTAGTATCACGAGCATGATTAGAACACTTATTTTGCATTAATTTGAGTTTGGTGGATGTAATTTCATGAGATGTATGTTGTGGTTGCTAAAGTTGGGAATTTTCTGGTTTTGACATCTAGTTTAGCTTTTTTTTTAATGTAATTATTGTAATTGGCCGCTGGTTTATGGACTTTAATGTGTGAAAAAGAGTGTAATTTTGCTAGAATTATTAGAGTTGAATTTAGGTTGTATTTTGAAGAAATCAGAGCAAAAACCAAAAGTTTCGAGCAACAGGGAGCTGCTACTATCATGGAGCGTCGTGATGCTCCTTCAACAGCATTGCAACGTTGTTAATCTTTTTCCAGAAACACGCACGCGGATGAAGAAGCAGTCCAGCTGGACTGATTCAGACGGTTGAGTGATTTTCAGTCTGGTTCATTGTTTATCAACCGGTTCAGCCTCATTTTTCAACATTAGAGTTCCCTTCAAGCGATTTTCTTGTGGTTCTGGCAGGTTCGAAGGATTCAAGGTCAGTTTGATCTATTTTTCAATTATTATTATAATAATTTAACTGCTTTTAAGCCATTGATGCCAAAACCAATCCACTTTAGTGTGTTTAATTAATTATGCATTTAGAATGTATGTTTTAATTAAATTAAATTGATTTGTGCATAAAGTATGCCATATAGATTTAAAATCCTACGATAGGATTAACATGTTTCATGCATCAAAGTATGTTATAAAGTGTTATAATATATAGTATGCATGTTATAGCTTTCATAAAATTGATATAAGTTGTTATATTATTTTATGATATGCATGTTATAGATCAATATTCTTTTATAAAGAGTTATAAAATGAATTAGACATTTAAAATCTATAACAATGATAAAATACATGCTCACTTAGGGTTAACAATATCTAATGTAGGTAGTTAACTTATAAAACAAAGGTTACAAAAATTCATCGACAAGATCCTATCTAAGGTTGGAGGTAATTAAGTTCACAGTTTATGGAACACCTGCTACTTGGAGATCAAACTGGTTCTTGAATTTATGTTAACCTAGTTTTATGAGCTTTTGTTTATGATGTAAGTATAAAAATGGTTTTATCACTTAGACATCGTAGGTTAAATCCAGTATAAAAGTTATACTTGGATATACCTAGCCTTAGGTTATATTTAATTAGCCGAGATATAACTAAATAAAAATACCGAATATATAAATTAGAACACTTTAGTGGGAGATTTGTATATATGATATGTTTGCTCTCACATCCCTAAGAGTTCACACCATGATTCATGCTCGACTTCGAGTCGCCCTGGGTGCGGCCTCCATTTGGAAAGTGTTTTCATGAGTCAATAACAAGGTCAATAGAGGAAGTAGTTCATAGTAAGTGAGTGAAGGGAGTGTGTCAACACATCCTACAATCTCTTTCATTAGGTTGCATCATGAGATTCCTATGTTGCACCTGTTTGTCATTTATAGGCGACTATTCATTTTGAGGGTTTGTAACATAAGGATTGAAACACCGTGAACTCCATAAATAGATAGGGTTTCTTAGGTCCATTTTCAACATTATCTTTCCTTTGAAAGGTTGTTGATTCCGATCTCTGAATTCTAAAAATGGAGGGTTACACTTAAAAAATTTTACGAAGTGTTAGTAAGTATTTTGACCAAATAAATGATAATTAAATACTATAGGAATAAGCATTATTCTGGTATTAGTATTTAATCAAGAATGTCTTGATTTATTGAAGGAGTAATTGATTGCCCCTTGGTAGCAGTTATTCTATCTCACTAAAGTATCATTGCAAAAGAATAATAAATTTGTTCACATTATTACTTGCTAAACCAGATTGGATCATATAGAGTTAATTAGGAATTCACTGAATATAAATTTATTTTTTTTCCAGCAATGGCTAGTTCATTTGTACAACTACTCGCTTTTGAAAAACTTAATGAAGACAACTATGGTACATGGAAATCAAATCTAAACACAATACTAATTATGGATGATCTACCATTCATTTTAAGGAGAAATGTCCTCCAGTTTTTGGCTCAACTGCAAACCAAAATGTTTCGGATGCATATGACAGATGGATTGGGGCTAATGATAAAGCCGGATTCTATATATTAGCAAGCATCTCAAATATTTTGTCTAATAAGCATGAGAACATGGTTACTGCTAAGGAAATCATGGACTTGCTGTAGGCTATGTTTGGACAACCGTTCTCATTAGTCAGGCACGATGCTATAAATACATTTACAATTCCAACATGAAAGAAGGAACCTCTGTTAGAGAATATGTTCTGGATATGATGGTCTACTTCAACATAACGGAAGTAAACTGGGCTGTCATAAATGAGAAAAGTCGAGTTAGTTTTACTCTAAAATATCTTTCTAAGAGTTTTTTACCATTCTACACGGAAAAGCATAGTGTTTCAATCTTTGACCATTCACTTTGAAAGTTGTGTCCTCATTGCCTTGCAACTCCACAGCTCCATGTGGGGACACCTTGACAATGACAAAGGGTCCTGACCAATGTGTCCTTAGCTCACCTAGAAACAAACGTAAACGTGTACTGAAAAATAAAACTCTTTGAAATGTAAAAGGCCCTATAAAGTCAATACCCCAAACATCAAAGAGTTCCATCTTCAAGATAGGTTTTATGGGAAGCTCATGTTGTTTAGAGATATTGCCAGTACGTTGGCACCTATCACATGATTTAACAAAGTATAATAGTATTTAAAAAGAGAGGGCCAATAAAAACCTGACTGAAGTACCTTAGATGCAATCCTAGTGGGTCCAAAGTGACCTCCATAGGGAGAAGCATGATATGAGTTTTTTATACTTACCACCTCTTCTTTAGGCACACACCTTCTTATTATGTTATCGGCACAAACCTTGTAAAGAAGTGGATCCAACCAATGGAAGGATTTGATATTATGCAAAAACCTCTTCCTTTGCTGGGTGTTCATGTCAGGCGGCAAATGGCCTCCTGCAAGATAGTTAACAATATCGACAAACCATGGTAGACTATCCTTTATCTAATACAGTTGTTCATTAGGGAACATCTCAATAATGGGAGAGCAAGAGCCATCATCTCATTCCTTAGTCTAGATAGATGATCTGTGAAATCAGAACTTTGACCTAGTAGCTTAGATGCTATAAAGAAAAGAAACCAGGAAAAATAAGGGAAAACTTGAATACAAGCCTAAGGAGTTAGAAAATTTAGAGGCAGAAAAGTTGGACTTGTGGAGTTAGCTGGCTCTGTATGGAGGTGGTATGTGTTGAAGGTAGGGTAAGAAAGAAAAATGCTTGAGCAAACTTGAGTTTTGAAAAGAGAATAAGTCATAGGTGAGTTTGAGAGAAGACCACGCTAGACGATTTTTGAGTTTTGGACTACAAGGTGGTAACTAAGTTAAGAAATTTTGTCACAACTATGCTTGGATAACCAAGGCATAGATGCATAGACCAAGGAAAGGAAGGAAAATGTCACTAAATGTTGAAGAATTTGAGTTGGTAGCAAGTTGAAAGATAGTTGTGAATTAGAAACACATCTTTTGGGAAGAGTCACCATGATGGACACAAAGGACATAAGCTCAATGCATGGTGGGAATTTTTTGGGAGGATTTTGACTAAGTGTTGATTTGTTGGAAGGAATCCTAAGTCATAAAGATGAAGGTTGAATGCATGGTACATTATTTGAAAGGAATCTCACCAAATCTAAGGGTTGAACGCATAGGGCATACTCTTGGGAAGTTTTAGCTGAGTATTGGATGACTTTGAGAGTTGAGAAGCAAGCCCTAATGAAGAAAAGAAAGGCTTGGACGCATACCCTAGGGTTTCGGAGGAAATGACTAGGTGTTGATTGATTCATGTTTAAGGCAAAGGAAGTGTGCTTAAGGAAACAAGGGTAGGACTCATAGGAAAGGAATAGTTAAGAACATAGGCTTGAGAAGAGCCTTATAGACGCATATTATATGAATGGAGTGGAAAAATGGTTAAGTGTTGGGTGATTGGAGTTGAGAGCAAAGTAAGTGTGTGTAAGAAGGAGGTGTGAGACGCACATGCTTGGAAGAATGCACTTTCAACGCATAGAAGAGTTAACAACAAGTCCATGGGAGTATATGGAGGTGACTTGGACGCATAACCCTGAAAAGCACTAAAAAATGCTTTTTATTATCTTAATTTAGGGATGTTTTTATGAGATTTCACGTGTTTATTAGTGGTTTTCAGGTGATTATGGCAAAAATTAAGTGTCAAAGGCTAAAAAGACCAAATCGAGCCAAAACTGAGCAAAAAACATAAGAAAATGCAAAAAAAAAAAAAAAAAGAAAAGAAAAGAAAAGAAAAGACAAGGCAACATAGCAAAGAGTGTCGCTACACTACCCCACTACGCTCTAGACCCAAGAGCACCAAAATTGGGATATCGTGGAGCATCGCATCGCTGCGTTAGGGCAAGAAGCGTTGCAGCGCTGTGGTGCTATGCTTGAGACTGGGATTTCATGTCGGACAGCGCCTCGATGCTGTCCGAGAGCATTGTTGCGCTTGCCTATGATGACTGACAGCGTCGCTGCGTTCTCCCAAAGCGTAGCGACACCAAACTTTCCTATTTTGAAAAATCTATATTTTTTGGAAAAAAATTTAGGCGGCCAAGTCTATAAATTGAGGGGTTTCCAGCAACCTTAAACACACAATACAGATCCTTAAAGAGTGAGTTGGCTGCAAGGAAGAGAGAAAAGAATTCGAAAGAGAGTTTGGTGTCGTATGAGTTCTGGATGTGAAGATCAAGAAAGTTTTGGCGATTCCTCCTTAATCAAGGGCTTCTTTATAGTAGAATTTTTCTTTCTTTACACTCTTCCTATGCTTAAAATTGTCTTGAACATGTTGTCTAAAGCTATGAGTGGCTAGACTCTTTAGTTTTAGGGTATTGATGAACTATTTATGAAGTTATGCTAATGTTGTAGACTTTTCATGGATTGTTGTTCAATGAATATGCTTTTCATTATTATTGTGCTTAATTCTTGTAAATTGGCCATCCATGCTTGCTAGATTAGATGTATGATTTAAGGAATTGTATGTCTAATTGGATCTATAACAATGAATTATTATTAATCTCTCATGCACATAGTTAGGTTAATAATGCAAGTTGCTAAAGACTACTTCTAATGCCATGTGACTTATATTGATTTCAAGATGGTAGTAATCAATTAGGTTGCATGAGAAAATGTTGTTTTCTATAAAAATAACCCAGATTTATGTTTCTAGACTTAAGCATATGAATTGCAATAAACTCCATGAGCCCTAGAATATTGCAAACAAGGATTCAATACCCTAGAGCTCTCATTGACTCTTGTATTCCAAATTTACTTGCTTTCCTTATTTGTTTTTCTTAACCACAACTTGAAGTCGAATTCTTAAATAAAATTGACTCAATTCTAGAATAGCTAAGTAATTTAAACATTCACAATTGGAGCCATATTCAGAACTTAACTGTCTTATATTATAACTCGACTAGTGCACTTGCAACTTACATCAAGCTCTCAGGGAAGGACATGTTGGACGCATAGTTAGAGTTTAGAAAGGAAAATTAGCTAAGTGTAGGAAGGTTTGAAAAAGAAAAGAGAACAAAAGAGATCATATTCTAAAAACCTCAAGTTGGATGCATGGAAGAAAGAGGTTGAACACATGGCTCATCTCCCGGGCCTAGGTTGGACACATGGTAGAGGTGCTAGGTGGCTTCGTTCGAGTCTAACACATCACAAGAAGGAGATGTTGTGATGCATGACTAAGATATGATGCAAAGAGACTTGTGGAACATAGATGTTTGGATACATGTTGAAGTAAGCATGCATGAAACCAAGCGTGAGCTTAAGTGTCAACATATAGAGAAAGGATTGGATGACAAAGTTTGTCATCCAACTCCTATAAATAGGGCCAAAGAGTTGCATAATTATTCACTCAAAAATAATTTCAAAACTCAATTAAGGGAAGTGGCAAGCCTTTTAAGAAGTCTAGGCGTCCAAATCTTGCACAAAAGGGGAGGTTGCATGCAACAAAGGGCAATCCTTTGTCCAAAAGACAACCTTGCGTCCAAGGGAGTAGTTTTTCTTCCAACAAGGATCAACTCTATGTCAAGGGAAGTGCTCTGCTCCCAAAAGGGTATTTTCAAGCATTTCAGAAGAATTTCTAGGATTCTGAAGGATTCTCCATTGTTGTTTTCTTAGTTTCAGAGACCAAGAAAGAACCGGGAAGCCAAAACCAAACTTACTTACAGGGAAAGGAAGCTTAAAAGTACTGCAACTACTCTTCTTTTGAGTGGTTATTAATAGGTCGTGTACGATTGTGTGATGTTACTATTAAACTATTACGTGTATTATTGTGAGATTTCAATTATTTACCTATTAGCTATGATAGACCTTTGGGTTATGATGTGTGTAAGGATTCTAGAATAGCATAGGATGGTCAGAAGATCTGAGGATCTAGTTTTGAGCCTGTGCTGGATTTAGAATCTCACAGGATGGTTAGGGGGTACCGGAAACCTAATTTCTGATCCTGTGAGAAGTATCTCTTGTCGGATGGTCAGAGAACCGACGGGTCTAGCTTCTAATCCCTCAAAGGTAAGGCTATGTGCACGTAGAGCTTGGATGAATTGTTGTGCCAGAGTGTGCTAGCGGAACAGTTTAGTATCGAGGTTAAGCTAGGATGGGAGGTTTGAGGTTATCTTTGTTATAATTGTGATTATTGTTGGCTTTTTGACCCTTAATCTCAAATTAATTAGTTTTAATTGATTCATTAATTAGTGTTTTGATGATAACAAACCTGATTTTATTTATTAACCATTTGAGTATTTTGAAATGTCTATTGTGTGGAGTTTGGAACAACGGTTCCAATGCAATTTGAATCACTCAAATCGGAGTTCAAACGAAGAAGATATGTTCAAAATAAGCTTAATGGAAAATCTCGAGCTAATGACGTGGCAGATTTTTTTTAATTAAAGTGGACTAATTGAAAGGTGCCACTTGGAGCAACGGAGAAGTGTTTTTATTTTTGGATTGATGTTAAAAAAAAAGATGATTTTAAAAAGAAAATGAATTTAAAAGGAAGATGAATTTAATATTATTATATATGTTTGGGTCTAACGGCTAATTGCTTTTTAAAAAGATTAATTTAATATTATTATATGTTTGTGTCTAACGGCTAGTTGAGTTTAAATCTCAACCATTCAATTTTCTTTTACAAAGATCGAATGGTCTAAATTAATTTGGTTTTCAGCCACTATTATTTTTTTTTAAACACTTCATCTTCTCCAAAATTCTACAACAACTCTTATTATTTTCAATCCTCCATAATTCACCAAGCCACCATTGTTGCTCTCTCTCCAAGCTTCAATTTTCTTCTTTTCATCTTATTCTTGAGAGAAATATATTGTATTGTGAGGATTTATTTGTGAAGTGCTTAAACATGTAAATCCACTCTATTTAAAGAGTTTGTCAAGTGTGCTCTTTGTTTTTCCAAATTTTTGTATGGGTTGGCTCTTGATCCCGAGAAAAAGAGTTGTTGTAATGGTTTGATCCTTAACCGTGGAAAGGATTAGGTTTGTTCTTGCGCCCAGAAAAAGAACGTTGTAGCGGTTCGACTCTAAGCCGTAGAAAGAGTCAAAGACTTCTAGTGAAGTACCCAAGAGGAGCTTGGAAAGTGGACGTAGGCCGGTTTTGCTGAACTACTATAAAATTCACAGTGTCATATTCTCTATCCCTTTCCTAATTTATTTTTGCAATTAATTTTTGTTACTATATTTTATTGCATGAAATTAATTGCAATTTTCAATTCTTGAAATTAATTGCTCATATTGGTTGTTCTTAAATTTCTATATTCATTACCAATCTTTTTATTAGAATTAAACAGGGTGCTTTAAAATGTGATTGTTAATTTATTGTTTCATTCAAAGTAAATTTGTTTGCATAAAAAATATTATTTAAACTACTTATTTGCAAAGAGTTTATTAATTCGCTTAGTTGGGCTCACATTAGTAAAAAGTTTAAATTAGTTTTAATAAACCCTTTTCACCCCCCTCTAGGGTTGCTATACCGATCCTACAATTATTAGTAAATCATACAACATCTATTATGCTTGTGGGTCATGTGAACAGTAGTTATATGTTGACCACTCGCTGGACTTGTGAAGCTCACCCTTTTCTTGTGTTTCCTTTTCAAGTAGCAGTCGAGTTAATGTTGTTGCGCGAAGTCGAGGTCTGCTAAGATATAATGTTATCATTTCTCATAGACAAAAACTTGTATAGAGCTAGGGTTATGTCACCTGTAAATAAACTCTATAATCAAAGGTTTAAATCAATTATGCATGTTTAATATGAAATTAGTAATAGATGTTGTAAAAGAACCCATAATTTCACTCTCCTCCTAGATTAAAAAGGTAACTTGGGTTGGGGTGTGACATGGTCTGTAACCACATTTTTCACACTCTTTTTTGTCCTTTATATCAAGGTTAAATTCCTGCAACAATAGAATCCATCTCATCAATTTAGCCTTTGAATCTTTCTTTTCAAACAAATATTTCAAAGCAACATGATCAGTATGCACTACAATCTTAGAGCCAAACAAGTAAGATCTAAACTTATCAAGGGCAAACACAACAGCTAGTAGTTCTTTTTCAAAAGTGGTATATTTATGTCGAGTGTTATCAAGAGTTCTACTAGCATAATAAATTGCCCTAAGCACATTATCTCTATGTTGACCTAAGACAACTCCTAAAACATAATCACTAGCATCATATATGATCTCAAAAGATTGACTTCATTCAGGAGAACCAATAATGGTGTAGAAATCAATTTCTCTTTCAAAGTATCAAAAGCTAGTAGGCATGCATCATCAAATACAAATTTAGCTTCTTTTTCTAACAGATTACTCAAGGGCTTTGCGAATTTAGAAAAATCTTTAATAAATCTCCTATAGAACCATGCATGCCCTAGGAACTTCTGACTCCCTGCATGGAGCCGTTGAGTTGTTCAAAGTGAATGGTCAAAGATTGAAACACTACATCAGTGATAAAGAATGCCGAATTGAGAACCTTGTTTTTATTGAATGATCAAGTGGTTTGGTCTAGCTAAAGACCTTAAAACAAGTGCTCATTAGAAGGCAACCCAATTTTATTGCTTTCTTTATATTTCCTTTTTTTCTTTTTAGACTAGCTAATTTGTTTTATTTTCAAAATTCATGGAGTCACTCATAGGCTTTCCTATTTTCAGGATCATGGTTCATCACAAAAAGTACTCTTTCCACCAACCTGTTTGGTGGCTTTCTGCATGCTCCTAGGCTTGTTCTTTCTTTGCTCTATTCTTTTATGCATTGAGGACAATACATGTTTCTAAGTTTGGGGTGGGAGGTGTCACTCGTACTTTTGTGTGGTTTCTTATCCTACTATGTATGTTTGTGAGGTTTCAAGGATGATATTCATGTTAATGATATTTTTATAAAAAAATTGAGAAAAATTTTGAGCTTTAAAAGATGATGGGAATGATTTACGGTTGTGTGCTTTTGATGTTGATTGCCTATGATGAGACTTAAATACGCATAATGGATGACTTATTGTAGAAATAGGATAACATTATCTTGAGTTAAATCCATTTAAGTCCAAAGTCTTCCATATTGTTGAGCACGTAGCCAATTTAATTTAGAAACTTTAACTTAGAAAAGGATTAAATTGAGTGTATTTGGTTGTCACTCCGAAAGGTCCCATCGATTAGAGAGTTGAAATGCAGAAGAAAAGATTATTTATGCCTTTGAAGAAAAAAAGAGTGCATACAAAAATGTATGAGCTTTAATGCCTATTTTTATATCATTCAAAATTTTAAACTTGTAATGAGCATGCATGAATGGGGGTAAAAAGTGTTGCCTTTTCTGTGATCAGTAAGAACGCCTAGGAATAAGCTAGGTATGAGTCCCTACAGTTAATGTGTGAAAGTTAGTACCCCTAGGTAAAAGAATGCAAGTTTAGGACCCATGAAAAAAATAATTGTATGGCACCTTAGTGGATATATTACACTCTTGAAATGTGTGAATTCTTAAAGATTGGTGCATGAGCTAAAGTAGGGGGAACTGGAGAAGCTCTCTTAAGTCCTAATATGAGTTTTAGCATTTTGAGCTAAAGGAAGTTTGCACACACACACATGAGAAATGACAAGATTTGGCCTTGAATGTTTATAACGATATAGATATGCTTGCATGTTTCTACTTGAGCTCTTAAATGCTACTCTCTGAGACATTAATTGTTAGTACACTTCTCCCTTTATTCCTTATGCTTGATTCTTTTCTTTGCTCGGGACTAGCAAATTTTCAAGTTTGGGATGGTGAAAAGCACCCAAAAAGTGCTTTTTATCTTCTTAAATTAGGGATGTTTTTATTAGATTTCATGTGTTTGCTAGTGATTTTTAGGTGATTATGGCAAAAATTAAATGTCAAAGGATAAAAAGACCAAACTGAACCAAACTGAGCGAAAAGCAAAAGAAAATGCAAAAAAAACCCTAGAGGCAATGATAAGCACTTGAAAAGTGCTTTCTATTCTCTCAAATTAAGAGAGTTTATATTAGATTTCACTTGTTTGCTAGTGGTTTTCAGGTTAAAATGAGAAAAATTAGAAGAAAAGACTAAAAGATCAAAATCGAGCAAGAATACCGCGAAAAAGAGCTGAAAAACTCAAAATGGCACAAATTGGAGCAGCGCCGCGGCACTAAAACCCGAGAGCAAGCTTTTCTAAACGCAGCCCTAGCGTCGCGACGCTCTCCAACAACGTCGTGGCGCTGTTCCAAAATCTTCATTAGCGCTGCGGCGCCAGTTTTCCTTAAATGAAAATGTGTTATTTTTGGTAAGTTTTTGGGCGGCCAAACTCTATAAATTTGGGGGTTTCCAGCAGCCCAAATGAAAAAAAAAAAGAAAAAAAAATCAAATCAAGGAAGTTATAGACCTAAAGAGGCACAAAAAAGAGAGAATTGAGTGAGAGTTCAAGGAGTGAGTTAGTTGCAAGGAAGAGGAAAAGAGTTCGAGATAGTTGTGGTGCCCTTCGAATTCCGACGTGAGAGCCAAGGAGATCATGACGGTGCTACCTCAATCAAGAGCCTCTTTTCAGTAGAGTTTCCCTTTCTTTACACTCTTTCTTTGTTTATTTTGCTTAAACATGTTGCTTCAAGCTTTGAGTGGCTAAACTCTTTAGTTTTAGGGTTTTGATGATTTGTTTATGAATTTATGTTGATCTTGTAGACTTTCATGGTTTTGTTGGAATGATTATGCTTTTCATTGTTATTGTGTTTAATTCTTATGGATTGGCCATCTTCACATGTTAGGTTAGATGAATGATTGAGAGATTGTATGTTTAACTTGATCTATAACGGTGAATTGTTGTTAATCTATCACGAGAGTAGTTAGGTTGACAATAAAAGTTGCTAAAGACTATTTTTAATGCCATGTAATTTTGTATTGGTTTTAAGAGATTAATAATCAATCGAGTTGCATGAGAAAGGATTGTTTTTGAAAGAAAATAACTTGGAATTAAGTTTCTAGACTTAGGCATATGAATTACAATAAAATTCATGAAATCTATAATATTGCATGACGAAATAAACAAGGATTCATGACCCTAGAACTCTCTTTGACTCTTGTGTTCCTCACTTTATTACTTTCCTTATTTTGTTTATATTTTCCATAATTAACAACTTCCATTCCAATCCTCAAATAAAATTGATTCGATTCTAGAATAGCTAAGTAACATAAACTTTCACAATTGGATCTCCAGTGGAACGATATTCGGACTTCACCGTCTTATATTATAACTTGACCTGTACACTTGCGATTAACACTTAAAGTGCGCATCAGGCAAGGTAGGGCAGCCAAGAGCACTACGTTGCCCTTGGCGCTCTCAACCCAAGAGCATCAATATCTAGAAGGTAAGACAACATCGCATTGGTTGGGGGAAGTGTCACTGCACTATGAAAAAGGCGTCACTGCACTACAGCACTACGGTCGGAGGTAAGCATCCATAAGGGACAACGTTACGACGCTGCCTGATAGCGGCACTACGCTATGTTTTAATAACGAATAGTGTTGATGTGCTTGCTAGGTTAGATATTTTATTTGTGAAATTGCATGTCTAATCGGATTTATAATAATGAATCATTATTAATCTCTCATGGAAATAGTTAGGTTAATAATGAAAGTCGCTAAAGACTAATCTTAATGCCATGTGATTGAACTTGGTTTCAAGACGTTAGTAATCAATTAAGTTTCATGAGAAAATATTGTTTTTGATGTAAAATAATCCAGATTTATGTTTCTAGACTTAAGCATATGATTTACAATCAATTCCATGAACCCTAGAATGTTATATAATGGATTAAACAAGGACTCAATATCCTGGAACTCTCTTTGACTCTTGATTTCCAACATTACTTGCTTTCTTTATTGCTTTGTCAATCACAAACTTGAAGTTGAATCCTCAAATAAAATTGACTCGACTCTAGAATAGCTAAATAATTTAAACTGTCAATTGGATCCTCAGTGGCATGATATTCAAACTTTGATCATCTTATATTATAACTTGACCCGTGCATTTGTGGCTTGCATCACCCACTAATGCAATAATGAATAAAATTGTGTACAGCCTGACTTCTCTTTTCAATAAGCTCTAGACATTTCAGTCTATGATGAAGTGAAAAGAACGTGCAAGGGAACTAAATGTTGGTTCTAACAAGTTCCAGAGAGGATCGTCCTTAGGAACTAGGTATGGATCTTCTTCCTCAAAGAAAAAGAATATGAACAACAAGGGAAAAGGGAAAGCTCCTGTAAATCTCAAAGGTAAGAAAAAAGTTGCATATCAAGGAAATGTTTCCACTGCTATGAGGATGGACACTAGAAAAGAAACTTCCCAAAGTACCTTGCTGAGAAAAAAACTGAGAAAGAAAACCAAGGTAAATATGATTTACTAGTTGTTGAAACATGTTTAGTGGAGAATGATAACTCCATTTGGATATTAGATTCAGAAGTACTAATCATTTTTATTCTTATTTTCAGAATACTAGTTCCTGGAGACAACTTTAAGAAGGCGAGATAACTCTCAAGGTTGGATCAGAAGAGATTATCTCAACCAAAGTAGTGGTTGATATGAAGTTGTTTTTTAGAGATAGATACATTTTATTGGAAAATGTACTTTATGTTCCTATTCTTAGTAGGAATTTGATATCTATCTCTTGTTTGTTAGAACAATTGTATAAAGTATCTTTTAATGTAAATGAAGCATTCATTAGCAAAAGAGATATTCATATTTGTTCTGCAAATTTAGAAAAAAACTTATATAAGTTAAAACCAATCAAAGCAAAAGCTATTTTAAATACTAAGATGTTCAAAATAGCTGAAACGCAAAATAAAAGGCAAAAAGTTTCTCCTAATACCTACATTTGGCATTTAAGACTTGGCCACATTAATCTTAATAGAATTGGGAGGTTGGTAAAAAGTGGACTCCTAAATCAGTTAAAAGACAACTCTTTACCTCCATGTGAGTCTTATCTTGAGCGTAAAATGACTAAAAGAACTTTTACTAAAAAAGGTCTTAGAGCCAAAGAACCCTTAGAACTCATGCATTCAGACCTTTGCAATCCTATGAATGTCAAAGCACGAGGAGGGTATGAATATTTCATTAGTTTCATTGATGATTATTCTAGGTATGACTATGTTTGCCTAATGCATCATAAGTCCAAATCTCTTGAAAAGTTCAAAAAGTATAATGCTGAGCTTAGAACCCATTAGGTAAAACTATTAACACACTTCAATCGGATCGAGGTAGGGAGTATATGGACTTGAGATTTCAGGACTATATGATAGAACATGAAATTCAATCTCAACTCTTTGCACCTTGTACACCTCAGCGGAATGGTGTATCAGAAAAGAGAAATAGAACCCTGTTAGACATGGTTTGTTCAATGATGAACTATGCTCAATTGCTTGATTTGTCTTGGGGATATGCAGTAGAGACTGTTGTATATATTGAACATGGTTTCTTCTAAAAGTGTTTCAAAAACACCATACGAATTATGAAAATGACGTAAAGGTAGTTTATGTCACTTTAGAATTTGAGGATGCCCAATACATGTGTTGGTACAATATCCGAAGAAGTTAGAACGTCATTCAAAATTATGCCTATTTGTAGGATACCCAAAAAAACGAACAATGGTTTGTTTTATGATCCTTAAGAAAACAGAGTGCTTGTATCGACAGACGCTACATTCTTAGAGGAAGACTACATAAAAGATCATCAACCTCGCAGTAAATTAGAGGAAGACCACATAAAAGATCATCCATTGACATATAAATAACCAATGAATGATATAGACCGAGATCAGTGGATCAAAGCCATGGACCTTGAAATAGAATCTATGTACTTCAATTTTGTTTGATCAACCAAATAGGGTAAAACCTATTGGTTGCAAATGGATCTACAAAAGAAAACGAGACCAAGTCAGTAAGGTACAGACCTTTAAGGCTCTATTAGTGGCAAAGAGTTTTACCCAGAGAAAGAGGGTGAACTATGAAGAAACGTTCTCCCCTATTACCATGTTAAAATCGATTAGAATACTTTTGTCCATTGCCACGTTTTATGATTATGAAATTTGGCAAATGAATGTCAAGATAACTTTCTGAATGGGTATCTTGAAGAGAGTATTTATATGGCTCAACTAGAATGGTTCATTGAACAGGGTTAAGAGCAAAAGGTTTGCAAGTTTAAACAATCCATTTATGGGTTAAAACAAGCATCTCTGTCCTAGAATATAAGGTTTGATACTGCGATCAAATCTTATGGCTTTGAATAAAATGTTCATGAACCTCTACGAGAAAATTATCAACATCACTGTAGCTTTTTTAGTATTGTATGTTGATGATATCTTTCTTATCGAGAATGAGGTAGGGATTCCTAACTGACATTAAACAATGGCTAGCAATCCAATTCTAGATGTAAGATTTGTGTGAGGTCAATATGTTCTTGGAATCCAAATAGTTCGGGATCGCAAGAACAAGATGTTAGCTATGTCTCAAGCATCATATATTGACAAAATGTTGTCTAGATATAAGATGTAGAATTCCAAGAGGGGTTTGTTACCATTTAGGCATGGAATTCGTTTGTCAAAGGAACAGTGTCCTAAGACACCTCAAGAAGTTGAGGATATGAGACACATTCCCTATGCATTAGCAATTGGAAGTCAGATGTATGCCACGTTGTGTACACAACTTGACATATGCTATGCAATAGGAATAGTCAACAGGTTTCAATCCGATCCAATGATCATTGGACTGCCGTTAAAAATATCTTTAAATATCTAAAGAGAACGAGGGACTATATGCTCGTGTACAACGCTTAGAATTTGATCTTTACAAGATACACTAACTTCGATTTCCAAACCAACATAGATTCGAGGAAATCTACATCAGGATCAGTGTTCACTCTAAACGTATGAGCAATAGTTTGAAGGAGTATCAAACAAGGCTATATAGCTGACTCCACAATGGAAGTCGAGTACGTAGCTGCGTATAAAGTAGAAAATGAAGCAATATGGCTTAAAAAGTTCTTACCAAATTTGGAAGTCGTTACAACTATGCATCTGCCTATCACTCTCTATTGTGATAATAGTGCTGCGATTGCAAATTTTAAAGAACTTAGAATTCATAAGAACGATAGACACATTGAACGCAAAGATCATCTCATCAGGGAGATTGTGCAGAGAGGAGAAGTAATCATAAAGCAGATTGCGTCAGAGCACAACATTGCTTAACCGTTTAGAAAGGCCCTCACGGCTAAAGTGTTTGAGGGTCACCTAGTGAGTCTAGGACTCCAAGTTGTGTAAACTATGAGAAGTAGGAGAAAGCCATGCGTATATGATGCCCTAATTTATTGTGTTTATATGTTTTTCCCTTTAAACTCAACATTATGTATTTATACTCACTGGAGTTTTAGTCCAAGTGGGAGTTTGTTGGGTTTTATGTTCTAAAACTCGTGGTTTATAAACTTTGCAACATACTCTCAATATAGTTGTTATCGAGGTTTATTTAGCATAATTTTTATTGAATATTGATGCTCACTTTCCGTGTTACCGCAAGTGTACGAGTTAAGTTATAATATAATTAAAACGGCTTGTATAGCCTAGTATCATCCTCAAGGAATTGGTTTGATTATTCTTTTAGCTATTCAGAGATCGTCCCAATTTTATTTAGGGAACCAATTTATAATGACACTTAAGCTAACCTAATGTAAGAAAGCAAATACAAGTGTTCAAGATATGGAAAATATTAACAAAGAGTCGTTTCAAGGAATAAATTTCATCAAAAGTATTATTAAGCATAATTGCTTGACTCTTAAAGTAATTAACACAACACCTAGATCTAAAAGTCTTTTTTCTAGATTGATTCTTTCAAAAGCAATTTTTTCTTTTACTTAAACCCTAATTTACTAATTTTTTGAAACTATGCGTTTAAGCAAAGCATTAAGAACCTTCGTCAACGATCTCTACCGTTATCCAACTACCTTCTGTATTTTCAAATGATAATCTAGCATGCATGATCTAACTTAAACATACTTTTCCAAGCAAGATTTAAATCGTAGAAACATTCAAATGTCAATCAAGCATTCAAAAGCATTAAGAACAAACATACTAGAAAGCATAAATACAAATTAACATTTAAGATGCACGGTGTTCAACAATTTGAACCTAAGAATTCATCTACCCTTAAAACTATGAGAAGGTTAGCCTAAATAGACCAAGAATAAAGGAAAGGAAGAAAAGTTATCTAACTTCCAAGCTTGTTTCCAGGATGGATTTGGCCTTCTTAGGATCCTTGAACCTTCCGGCATCATGGAATCTTCATATCTTGCACTAAACCCTCACTCTAAGGCTTTAATTCTCCAATCCTCTTTCTCTTGTATTTCTTGTGTCTCTTCTTCTCTATTTCTCCATGCCCCCGGGTTGCTGGAAACCCTCTAATTTATAGAATTGGCTGCTCAAAATTCTTTCCAAAATTGTAGATTTTTCAAATAAAGAAAGCTAGCGCAGTGGCACTGATCAATGGCACCGTTGCACTGACCGACATCGTATGGTGGCGCCCGCGCTGTAAGATGGCGCTGTGCATCATGAAAACCTACCCTTGGCATCGTGCCACAACGTCGTGTGGATGCTACTGCACTGAGGTTTTGTTTGATGCTTTTGGAAAAAGCATGCATGATCTAACTTAAACATACTTGTTTTTGGCAGTTTGGTGATTCTTTCAACTTTTCCACTTGATTTTGGCTCGGTTTGGTTCGTTTGGCTTTCGATTCTAGTTTTCTTTATTTTGACCTGAAAACCACTAGCAAGCAATTGAAATTTAATATAAACTCCCTTAATTTAAGAGAATAAAAACCACTTTTCAAGCACTTTTCAAATATGTGAATTACATTTATTAAATCCAACAAACTAAGAACCCCTGACTATAGTTTGAATACTTAGACTTCATGTGTAGATGTTGTTGATAGTCTAAAGTCCCCGGCAACGGCGCCAAAAAGTTGTTGTGCGATCTTTATTAAGCTTCTTATTATGCGTTCAACATGTTATGCATTTAACATGCTTAATACTATGCGTTACTAATCTGTCAAGTTTTCCTATCTTTCACCCAAGTATAAGCAAAGAATGAGGTTTTCTCGGTGAGTTCGAGGTCGAACACAGGGACTATGTAGATTCTATAATTAGTTGGATTATTTGAGTCATGCGTCTAAAGAAGGTGATGAGAAGTGATGTGTTTAACTAACTAGAAAGCATTAAACCTAAGCTAAAGTGGTTCGATGGAGAGGTATGCGACATACTAAAGTCAACTAATTGAATTATATGAATGGTAAACGCAGGGCTAGGGTTGATTATCATCTAAAGTCGAAAACGCATAGTTGGGTCTATTTCATACCAGCGACTCTACTCTCGATTGTCAACCGCTATGCGTTATAGACAGGTTATTCCTATGCCTAAGTAACACTTCTTAGCCTTGTCAACTGAGTTCCACAATCACTTACTCTCCCAGTAGTTTGATTATTGCTACTTATATCGATTAGTTAGATGGACATAAGCATTAGATTAAAAATACAATTGACAAGATGAAATAGCCTTCTAGGATTCTTATTTAGATGATAACGCAACCTGTGATCCTTGAGAGAGTTAGTTACTTATGGACGATAAAAAGCAAATGGAAAGTGATGAGAAATGAATAGCCATGGAAGATGTATAGAATGATGAACGGAATAACTATTTTAGAAAATACAATGTCTTGCTAATAAACTAAAACATAAGTTCGAAACGAGATAGAAAGCATGGAATGGCTTCTCAATGTCTTAAGCTCGCCGGGATGGTACTGTGAGTTCTGCTATGAAGTGGTCAGGCGGAGAGAAGACTCTTCTCTTTCGAGCTATTTGTCTCCGGTTGTCGTCTGGAGAGAACTCTGCTGTCACTTAGGAATTCTTCCGAGAGGTTCAACAACATTTTCATCTTCAGGCCTGCCCTTTCATAGATGTTGCGTTGCAATCATTGGCAAATCTGCATTATTGGAGCTTGAATTTCTGTCGTGCGTCCATCTCGCCTAGTCGCGCGATTTCCAGTTTAATTTCGATCCACCACTCTCGCGTATATCAAGCATATTAATCTCCCAACAATCTCTCCAAATTCTTATCTGATTTTCCGCTGCCTTCTTGATATGCGTCCAGGGATAACTTAGGTTCATGCGTTCAATTATGCCAACGCATCCACAGGTTTCTTGCCTTCCTGGGTCAAAGCATGCATTTTAGGTTCAAAAAGCTTCAAAATAATTATCTTCATCAATTTACAAGAGTAGAACGCATAGGACGATTTATCAATAGAATTTAACACTAATTACCGCATGATTTTCTATTTAAACTCTTTTTTTCTAAGAGATAGAATAATAACTTGTATTTCTGCAAGTTATCACACCCCCCAAACTTAGAAAAATGCTTGTCCTCAAGCATAACTTCTATCGAAGAAACTTCAATCAACCCTAAAATTTTCTCAACGCATTGACTAGTCTCTCAGAATGCTATATTCAATCAACTACCTATTAGTTACATTACTTTTCTACCTCTATATTCTTTTCTTAGAAATGGGCCTAATTTGTATGCGGCAAGCTTTCTTTTCAATCTTCTTTACTCATTATTCACAAAATTTTTGTTTTTTCTTTTAACACTGAGTTTGAAAAGATGAAGATATAAAGTTATTTTTTCTTTCATTTGTTTCATTATTTATGTATTAGGTGACTATGCGTCGAGTAGGGTTACTATGAGGAGCATGGAGGCAGCCAACTATGAGCAAGTGCCCTTCTCGACTAAACTCTTATCTAAGTTCGGTTTCCTCACTAGACATTGGAGTTTGTTATTCATCTATGCGTCGTTGATTACAATTTCCCACCTTCCTTTTGACACACCAACTATGGAGTGCATGAAGGCGGCCAATTACGAGCAGGTGTCATTTTCAACTAAACTCTTAACAGGATAGTTGTATTAGTCTAGTCAGCGGAGTTTTGCGTTAATAATTGTTTTTAAAAAAAAGAAATAAGTTCCCAATATTTTTATCTTTGACAGTTCAAACCTCTTCCACCCCCAAACTTGAGAGTAGCAAGGTCCTCATTGCTCAAATTGTAAACAAAGATTATGTTGAAAAATTTCGTAAAAGAGGTTTGAATTGGCAGCTTGCATGCATGCAAAGTAGGTTTGCGTTTCTAAGGAATAGTATGGAGACACATTGAAAGTAATCTAACTTAAGATTGTACAAAAAGTGTAAGCATGATTATCATCATAATGACTAATTTTTCAACACAAAGATAAAAGTTGGGAATAATTAAATGTACCCGGATTGAAATTAAAACATGGGGGAACACAAAGAGGTAAATAGACATTCGATGCGGCGAAGAAATTTTCATTCTATTAATTTCTTATCCCACACGCATACAGTTGGAGATGAAGATAATTGCAATGAAAGCTATAAAGAAGATACAACTCTAACTACACCCCTAAATTTTAGCTATTCGACTTGTCTTTATTAGGTCTGCGTTGCTGCTCAGGCGCAGGATGTTACGGCATTGGGAAGACAAGCGTATGTTGTAGGCGTTCAGGAATGTTAGGGGGCGGGACTTCCCGTTGAATCTTAAACAGTTGATGAATATAATTCAATGTGAAGTGAAACTACTTCGTCTGCTGGAGTGTTAACATATTCATTGAATGCATCATTGGACGCAATATTGATTGTTGCATGTATGCTTGCACTATCTCCCAATCAAGGTCTAGTTGGGCTTCTTAAGGTTGAGGTTGCGGTTGTGGGGTGAGGACGATTTGGCTGGGGGCGAGAAGTTGATGGAGTTTCGTCAAATGTAGGGGATGATGGACGCATAGTAGTCATGCCAAAATCCGCATAGTGTAAGTCATCAACTCTTTGGAAAAAGGAAGAAGAATAAGAAGTTTGGATTGATGGGAAAGTGGATGGTTGTGGTTGCGTTTCTGGACGAGGTGGAGGAGGCGTTGGCTCTCTTGCAGTTAATGGGAGTGGAGGTGAAGGGTTAGAGGAAGGGGAAACTCGAACAGTGGCATCGGGAATTGTCACAATCTTATGTTTCAGCTTAGATGACTTCCCCTTTTCTTTCCTTTTTGACGGCTTTGAAAGTGATTCAGCTGGTTGTGTTGGCTGATGGGATGCTTTGGTGGCCTTGGTGGGCTCTGGTTGATGTTGTGATCCTCTCATCAGCTGATGCAGAGTTTTGTTGACGATTACTCTATTCACCTCATCATCTGATCTGCGTCTAACACTTCCTTATCACTTCCGATGGCATCATTAGTACATAAGCTCATAATGAGCCAAGGGAAAAATAGCTGCCCACTTGGCTTACCGAAGACACTTCTAGTTTGTGCTGCTATTATGCGTCCAACATCTAGATAGATTCCCCGCATAATGCAATATGCTGCCATCACTCAATCCCTTGATACTGTTTTGTGATGCGTTGTCGGGATGAGCCGCTTCTTAACAAAGTACACCCACAGGTTGGCCTCATGCAGAAGGCTGCTGGCAGACAAGGTTCGGATGCTCGTGGGTGATACGTCCCATTTTGACCTTGGCTTGGCCATAACTCGCAAAGCGTCTTGCATGTATTCAGGCGTTGTCGATTCAATGAGCCTGTTGCCCTCTGCGTTTGGGTCGTCCCTCAACTGAAATATGGCATTGATTTCCCTTGCGTTGAATGGGACTTCACTTCCCTCAGCTACCACCACATCTTCCTCTTCATCAATGCGTCCGTTGCAGAAACTCCAAACTAACGTAGGTTGAATCCAAGATGGGCCGACACAGAAGTTTCGCCAGCCGTGGTGATCAATGATGTCCGTGATGTATGGTGGCAGTGGGGCTTCCTCTGGGAAAAACGCAACCTCAATCAGTATGTCAGGGAACATCTTGCGTCTCCCTTTGCATCCTTCTTCTTTGGTGATGCATCTGCCACCTTCTCTTTTCCTTTGGCCTTGGTATGGATTTTATCTATTGTCTTTTTCTTACTCTTGGCCAGTTTAGTTGGAGCGTCAGTCACTTTTTCCTTCCCTTTGCGTTTCTCTTGGTGAATGCCTGGGAGTTTGGTGACTGACTCCTCCTTCTCTTTTTCTTTCTTCTTCTTCTTTCTCAAGGTGCTAACACCTTGCTCCTCTCTCGCATCCTCCCCGATGTGTTCCTTCCTCGTAGGCGAGTGGTGCCTACTTCTCTTCTTCTTTTTTTTCTTGCCCTCCCTCTCTTCTTGGGCATTTATTCGTGCAGCCAACTCCTCATCTTCTTCTATTTATAGCTCTCTCTTTCAAGCTCCTCAGCTTCCTTTTCTATTCTTTTCTCTTCCCTCATTTCCTCCTCACGCCACTGCAGCTTCTTCCACTTGAGGATCAGGAAGTCTATGCATTTCTATTTCTTTTTCAGGTCGCACTTTCCTACGCACCTTTTGCTAGACAATGCATCCTTAGCAATTTTCTCCACTCCTTTTCTTAGGGCTCCGAGCTCTTTCCTCAACTTAGCCCTCTTCTTTGCCATCTTCTCTGCCAATCTATCGAAAGACGTAGCAGCGATTGGTGACTCAGAACCGCCTACTCGCTCTGTGTTTCTCGGCTCTTTATCCTTGGCAGCTTCTTCTAACCCTTGTGATACCTTCCTTTTCTTTCTTATTAGGGGTACCACATCTTCTTCCTCAGACCTCTTTCTTTTGGCCTCTTTGGCCACCACATACTGCTTGATTGGTCCGTCATTGGAGTCCATGGTCTTCTCCTCAGGACTGGTGAATGCAGGGACTGACCTTTGCGTTTCAATAGCCTCGCTTGCGTTCTCCTTGCTGCAAGCAGTAGTCTCCCTCTTATTTCTTCTTTCTTCTTCCTCACCCTCATGAGTCTCCTCTGGTTAACTCTAGATATCTCTTATCAGTGAGGGTGCCTCTCGTCTTGCGTCTGATACGCATGCTTCAAACAGGTCTCGTAGGCCACTCAGAATGTGTGTGACCCATTCGTCTGGGGAACATGCAGAGTTCACTTCCCCTTCATTCACCACCACTTCCTCTTCTACCCCTCCTCTGACTTCATCGGTCCCCCTTGTGCTCGGTTGTCTCGATGAAGGCAAAGGCTGGTTGACCTCCCCATCATCCTCCCTTGCCTTTGTGTCTCTTTCCTCTTGGGCAATCCTCTCAAGGATGTCCTTGAAGACACTTCGCTCGTCTTTGCGGCGGACTTCACTGTTTCCATACAGTGTGCTAGCTTCATCGCAAACCTGCGTTCCAGGAACAGGTCGCTCAACTTCTGAGTTCTCTGCGCTTATCCTCTGGTTTCCTTCAACGAAGTTCTCAATTGAGAATTCTGTGAAGTTCTTCATTGATGGTTTAGAAATGCAGGATTTCACTTGCTTGGTAGGGCTTAGGGAAGGTGATGGGAAGATTTGGCTTAATGGCTGGACGTTGAGCACTTCCATACAATCATCAGAGTCAAATGTTACCTCGACGACTAAACGACGGTTGGGTAGAGTAATGGTTGCTGGTTGGAAGAATGGGCGAAAGACAGGGGAAAAACGATTCAGTGGTGGAGGGCGGACAGGTGAGGCGAAAGGCTGCACAGGTCGAGTATAAGAAGGTCGGAAAGAATATGTGAAAATGAAGCTCAAGGGTTAGGAAATACCTCTTGAGCAGGTTGCGGTGCACTCGGAGATGAAGATGATGATGGAGTTGAATATTGAGTGTTGTAGAAAAATACAGGTGAAAAATCTCCAGTGAGTTTATCTTGGTTTTGTGAGTCGGAAGGACTAGACATAACCCAATGTTTAGAGCTTTTGGGAGATTTGGATTGTCAGCGAGTTTGAAAAGTGGGGAAATAGAACGAATTATGAAATCGAATTGCGTTTATGTAGGTGTGAATGATGCAATCGGCATTAAATGCAGATACTCATTATTCGATATCCCACTGATCTAGGCAGATTTCTTTGAGCCTCACACCCAGCGTGCGTGATAGGTAAATCAAGCACTCGAGTGCTTTTGGGAAAATGCATCGACTAGAAAGACGTATGCGTTCCCCGGATTGCTCTTTCTAAAACGCAGTGAATTTTATTGATAAACGCATGACTGGTGAATGCAGCGTTCTCAGTTCAATTATGCGTTGGACGCAGGCATGAATGGCAGAGTATGCGGTGAAATCAAATAATTTGCATGGAAGCTCGATGCATAATTTCATGCTTATTTAATTTACACTACTCCTAAAACTGAATTTAAAAAGAGAAAAATAAATACTAAAAACAAATACGAATAAAAGAAAGAAAGCAAGAGTAAAAGAAAGCGTCCCTGAAAAAATAGGCGTTCAGCAACGAAGGGACCTTCCAACGCAAGCTCAGTTATGCTTGCATGGGTCATTGGAGCCTTTATCGCGTTCAGGGTTCAACGCAGAGGAGACAATGAATTGCAGTATGCTCTCCCTCAAGTGCGTGTACTTGGGATGCGTTGGTCTGGTTTCTAGCTCATGCATTGAAGGCTCTTCTAATAATGACTTGATCTTTGCCGTGGATCTGTTGCTCCGGTCTGATTGCTCAAATATAGGATCAGAGAGCAACTTGATTTCTTTCTCTTCACCATCTTCATTGTTTTTTAGGATTTCATCTTTCAACGATGCGTTCGTGGATCTTGTCTTCTCATTGTTATCAGCAATTATCTGACAAGATTGAAAGTCATCAGGATATCAATGTGTTAACCACATTAAATTTTACCTGTTGATCACCCACGCGGATCGTTGATATTCCTTCTTGGACGTTAATCAGGACACGTACAGGAGTGGTATCTTTATATACAGACGTAGGTTCTGCCTGCGTTGCTTTTTCTCTCATCTCTCTATTTTCCTCTTCTTGTGTTTCGGTGGAAGATGATAGTTGTTCGACTTTATGTATACTACTTTGCGTTGGTTGACTCGTTGTTGTTGGAGCATTTAGAGGCTGCGAGTTTCTTTGCGTCCTCTGATCTTGTGTAAAAGTGGGATTAGCTTTCCCACGTATCAATGTCACATCTTGACATTGTTCTTTTCCGTTCGCTTTTGGAACTTCCGTTGTACTTCACAATGCTCCTTGTGTTTGATTCTTGAGCTCACCTGCAATTTAACCCATTTAAACCTCCAAGTTCCTAATTGCAGTGGCTTGGTTCTGGAGCATCACATCATTTTTAATTAAAATTCTTGTAAAAGAGATTCCATGGAAGGTGATGAGGATGATGCGGCCACTTGCAGATTCCTCTTAAATTGATGATACTTGCCTTGATTCCCTTGGTTGAAACTAGGAGGGTTGCCTTTCTGCGACTGCTGCTCAGCCCCCTGCATTTGTTGTTGATTTCCACCCCATCCGAAGTTAGGGTGGTTCCTCCAACCTGGATTGTACGTTCTACCGTAGGGGTTGTTTTGAACATAGCAGACTGACTGGGGGTTGTAAGGACACATGTCATACAAGTGCCCCTCACCACACTGCACGCAACTTATAGACTCTGTCGGATTCACTGCGTTCATCGCAGCAACTGATCCACCTTGATTATTCAAGGCTATAGTCTTCAGCAAAGATGTCATGGTTGCCATCTGAGCTGAGAGATTGGTGGCAACATCAACTTCAAGCATTTCAGCTTGTGTTCGCCTTCTATCGGTGGAGCAGAATCCATATCCGTCATCCATCCACTCATTAGTATTTCTCGAAATTCTGTCGAGAATATCTATGGCTTGCGAGTAGGTCTTATTCATTAATCCTCCTACTTATGCAGATAATTCCTCACCAGCCATTTGAATCGAGTCCAAGCTACAATTGGTCCTTCTTCGATTCTACCTGGTCCTTCGTCTGAAGGTCCTCTCAATCTCAGGGTCTATATTAAGTTCTGGATTGCTCCTGTCACTCATATACTGTTTGAAGCTTCTAGCAGAAGAGAAACTCACAATACTCCTTTGACTGAGGAATTCCTACAACAAAAATAATCCCAAAAAAAAAAAAGAATCAATACAAAAATCCCCGCCAACGGCGCCAAAAACTTGTTGTGCGATCTTTCTTAAGCTTTTTATTATGAGTTCAACATATTATGCATTCAACATGCTTAATACTATGCGTTACTAATCTGTCAAGTTTTCGTATCCTTCACCCAAGTATAAGCAAAGTATGAGGTTTTCTCAGTGAGTACGTGGTCGAACACAGGGACTATGTAGATTCTATAATTAGTTGGATTATTTGAGTCATGTGTCTAAAGAAGATGATAAGAAGTGATGCGTTTAACTAATTAGAAAGTGGTAAACCTAAGCTAAAGTGGTTTGACGGAGAGGTATGCGACACAACAAAATCAGTTAGTTGAGTTATATAAATGGTAAACGTAGGGCTGGGGTTGGTTATCATCTAATGTTGGAAACGCATAGTTGGGTCTATTTCATACCAGCGACTCTACTTCGGGTTGTCAGCCGCTATGCGTTATATGTCTATAACGCATAGGAG
Organism: Citrullus colocynthis; assembly: GCA_031780015.1. Taxonomy (NCBI): domain Eukaryota; kingdom Viridiplantae; phylum Streptophyta; class Magnoliopsida; order Cucurbitales; family Cucurbitaceae; genus Citrullus; species Citrullus colocynthis. Next base: position 47,314 of record QLSR01000050.1, read on the forward strand.
AGTGTTAAGTACCAAGGTTATTTCTATGTCTAGGTAACACTTCTTAGCCTTGTCAACTAAGTTCCACAGTCACTTACTCTCCCGAGCAGTCTGATTATTGCTACTTATATCGATTAGCTAGATGGACATGCATTTGATTAAAAATACAATTGATAAAATGAAATAACCTTCTACGATTCTTATTTAGAGGATAACGCAACCTGTGATCCTTGAGAGAGTTAGTTACTCATGGACAATAAAAAACAAATGGAAAGTGATGAGAAACGAACAGCCATGGAAGATGTATAGAATGACGAACGAAATAACTGTTTTAGAAAATACAATGTCTTGCTAATAAACTAAAACATAAGTAAGAAAAGAGATAGAAAGCATGGAATGGCTTCTCAATATCTTGAACTCGCCGGGATGGTAGCGTGAGTTCTGCTGTGAAGTGGTCAGGTTGAGGGAAGACTCTTCTCTTTCGAGCTATTTGTCTCCGATTGTCGTCTGGAGAGAACTCTGCTGTCACTTAGGAATTCTTCCAAGAGGTTCAACAACATTTTCGTCTTCAGGTCTGCCCTTTTATAGATGTTGCGTTGCAATCATTGACAAATCTACATGATTGGAGGCTAAATTTCTGCCTTGCGTCCATCTCACCTAATTGCGTGATTTTCGGTTTAATTTCGATCCACCACTTTCACCGCATATCAAGCATATCAATCTCCAGACAATCTCTCTAGATTCTTATCTGATTTTTTGCTGCCTTCTTGATATGCGTCCACGGATAACTTGGATTCATGCATTCAATTATGCCAACGCATCCATAGGTCGCTTGCGTTGTTGCATCATAGCATGCGTTTTAGGTTCAAAAAGTTTCAAAACAATTATCTTTATCAATTTACAAGAGTAGAACACATAGGACGATTTATCAATAGAATTTAACACTATCGCATGATTCTCTATTTAAACTCTATTTTTCTAAGAGATAGACAATAATAACTTGTATTTCGACAAGTTATCAGTAGACATAAAAGTGGTCCAAGTTTAGGTAATAGCCAAAACAGTTTATAGTATAGGAACTGTTAACTTTTTGGCCCTTAATCTTAAATTAATTTTAATTGAGTGATTAGTTAATGTTTTGATGATAACAAACTTGATTTTATTTATTAATCATTTTAGTGTTTTGAAGTGTCTATTGTGTGGTGATTGGAACAACGGTTCCAATTCAATTTGAATCACTCAAATTGAAGTTCAAATGAAGAAGATATGGCCGAAACAAATTGAACGAAAAAATTCCGAGCTGATAACATGGCGTATTTTTTTAATCAAAGTGGACCAATTAAAAGGTCCACTTGGAGCAATGGAGAAATGATAATTGGTGGGCTTTTTATTTTTGGATTGATGTTAAAAAGAAGATGATTTTAAAAAGAAAATGAATTTAAAAAGAAGATGAATTTAATATTATTATATATGTTTGTGTATAATGGCTAGTTGCTTTTTAAAAAGATTAATTTAATATTATTATATGTTTGTGTCTAATGCCTAGTTAAGTTTAAATCTCCACCATTCGATTTTCTTTATCAAAGATTTAATGGTCCAAATTAATTTGGTTTTCACCCACTTTTATTTCTTTTTAAACACTTCATCTTCTCCAATGTTTTACAACAATTCTTATTATTTTCAATCCTCCATAATTCACCAAGCCACCATTGTTGCTCTCTCTCCAAGCTTCAATTTTCTTATTTTCATCTTATTCTTGAAAGAGATATATTGTATTGTGAGGATTTATTTGTGAAGTGATTAAACTTGTAAATCCACTCTATTTAGAGAGTTTGTCAAGTGTGCTCTTTGTTTTTCCAAACTTTTGTCTGAGTTGGCTCTTGATCCCAGAGAAAAAAAGCTATTGTAACGGTTTTATCCTCAACTGTGTAAAGGATCAAGTTTGTTCTTCCACCCGAAAAAAGAACATTGTAGCAGTTTGACTCTAAGCCGTGGACAGAGTCAAAGCTTTTTAGTGAAGTATCCAAGAGGAGCTTGGGAAGTGGGAGTAAGCTGGTTTTGCCTAACCACTATGAAATTTACGGTGCCATTTTCTCTATCCCTCTCCTAATTTATTAGTTGTTATTAAATTTCTATTTTCATTACTAATCTTTTTATTAGAATTAAACAAGGCGCTTTAAATTGTGATTGTTAATTTCTTGTTTAATACAAAGTGAATTTGTTTGCATAAAAATATTGTTTCAACTACTTATTTGCAAAGAGTTTATTAATTCGCTTAATTGAGCCCACATTAATAAAAAAATTTAAATTAGTTTTAATAAACCCTATTCACTCCCCTTTAAGGTTGTCATATCGATCTTATAGGGATAAGGCTGAGTACCTTATCCTAGAGACACTATGGATGCGACCCACTTTGTATTTGATACAAACGATGTGATCCTATATCGTTCATGTTGAGACATGAGAGTAGGGGCATCCTATGCAATGAGTTTTAATAAGACCGGACCATGAAGTACTCACTTTTACTTTATAACATTGTTGACTGTTAAGACCAATTATTTCAACATGATGACTTAGGTAACTTGATCTTAATTTTGAGCTAACTATGAACTTCTGTTTATTTGGGATTATCTTTTAATATGCATGGCTGAGAGTGGCCTGAGTTTGTCAACTCAATAAGCCTACCATTTTAGGAATAACACCGGTAGATAGCTGGGGACATATTCTTGTGAAATGAAACTCACTCATACCTAATTCTAGGTTAGTGGAGAAGTTGTTCCCTTAAGTGTTGACTCCGACTCTTGGACAAGGGACCTCACTCTCTCATTGGCCCGAGAGGGACTCGTTTGGTGGTTGGACAACAAACCAATTGTTCATTAGAGGATTAGTGGAACTTAAGAAACAAGATGTAATTATAGGGGTAAATGGTAATTTTGACCTAGTTGTAAATACGAACAACTTATAAAGGATTGACTTACTAATTATGGTTATATCAAGTAGACATAAATATATCTACAGTGAGGAAAGTGCAGCTACTGGGCTATAGTGGAATGTCTCAGTAGTTAACGAATGTTAATTAACTAGGTTAAAGAGTTTAGCCAGTTAATTTCAGATTGTTAAAGCTCATGATTTGTAGGTCCATTAGGTCCCCTTGTTAGCTCATTGACTAAACCATAAAACAATGTGATGAAGGAATTTGAAGACATTCAAATTCGTTTAAGGAGTAAGTTTTACGAATTGTTTGTTTTAATTATGAATTAAACGAAATTAGAGAGTTGAAAATATTTAAATGTGATTTAAATATTAATTGGATGAATAGAGATTCATCGAATTGGAAATTATTGGGATAAGTGGAAAAATTAATAATTTAATATTTAATATTAATTTAATATTATTAGTTATTTAATTCATTATTATTTAAATTAATTTCATATTAAATTAATATTATTTAAAATTAAGTAATAGAATTAATTTTAATGGAAAAATAAAACGTTCATTTATGAAATGAATTTAAATTCAATTTTTTAATGATTTAGTTAAATTAATTTTAAATTTGGATTTGGGAAATTCAACTTTTGCATGGAAGTAGAAGGTGTGTTTTCCTCATGCTATCTTCACCTCCATTAAACACCTCCTAATCCAACTTGGTTAATCACCAAAAATGGTGTCAATTTCTTGGCAAATATGATTTGCATGGATTCTTCTTTATATAGAAAAAAGGAAGATTTAAAATGGGTTAACAATTTGGTGGAATTTTGCTGAAATTTTCATTAACTCACAAACTCTCCAAAAACTCGTTTACTCACAAATTTGCTCCAAATGCATCACAATTTGGATCCTACAGTTTGTCCTAAGGCCAGAGAAAAACAAGGAAGATCTTGGTCGTGATCAAAATCTTGGAGGAAATCGTTTCAATTTTGAGCTCGACAAGTAAGTAACAAATGTCTGTTTTTCGGTTTTGAGAACAAGCATGTTTAATCCGTATAATTGGTGTAGTTAGAGTGTTTAGATTCTAATTGCTTCTGCATTTATGTTCCTAACACCATCAGTGCTTCCTTGACTAATTGAATGAGAGAATGCCAATGCTTGTCTAACAATGGCTGGGACAAATAATGCATATGTTTAGGGCTAGAAATTTATTCACATGAGCCATGAGGTTACTAGTATGTAGAGCTTCACAACAGCAGGGTACACGACAAGAAAAGCTTAGGGTGTGGGTCACAATTTCTTGAAGAATGGAGCAAAAAGGCCTAAACCAAATTGGGTTTGAAAAGGAAAAAGGCCCAAATGACGTCGTTTAGCTTAAACAAAAACGACGTCATTTTGGTCCTTTTCCTGATGGTCAAAGCCACTCAACATAGTCACTTTTCTTGATGGGAGATGCCCATCAATAAAATCCTATACAAAACGACATTGTTTAGGTTGAGCCAAAACGATGTCGTTTTCACCCTTTTCCTAATGGTTAATGTCAGTCAACATCAGCTCTTTTCTTGACGGGTATTGTTCGTCAAGAAATTCCACATTCACAAGCCAAATTTTCAAATTGCGCATGAATTAAATATTGGATTTGCGTAGGTAGATTCCTTGAATCATTTCCCGTCAAGTTATGCATCTTCCTTGATGGTCATAACGCATCATGAAAGGATTTTCTTAACAGTTTTGGACCATCAATGAATCCAAAAGTTGGAAATTCACCATATTAACATACTTCCATATTTTTGTGTCAAGAAAGTTATTTTTCTTGACGTGCATACATGTCAAGTTAAATATAAGTATTTATTGACATTTTAAAATCATCAACAAATGTAATTTTAAATTAATATTAATTTGAAGGCTTTGCAATACCCATCAAGAAAACAAAAATTGTGTGCGTCAAGAAAGGTCAAATTTGTAATAGTGTATATAGATACATTATATTATGAAGTTAATTTTGAATTAGATTCAAAATTAAACTAATGTGAGAGAATAATATATTTGAATAAGATTGAAATATTAAATAATATGAATGAGATTCATATTAAAACTATAAGTTAAATCATAATATGAATGAGATTCATATTTAAACTAGGTTATGAGTGGAGTTACATTTGAATATGACTCAAATATAATATTATTTCAATATATGATATTTAATTAATTTATATTAATTAATATTTAATTAATTAAATTAAATTAAATTTGATTTAATTTAACTTTAGTTAAATTTTAACTCCCCATGGTTAAGGAGAGTTAAGGGATGGTTAAAAGGAAGTTAATCCATAATTAATTTCCTCCCTCTTTATCATTTTTTGGAGTAATGAGATTGCTTTTAATGAATCAACAATCTCTCTCTCAACAATTCTTCTTTTTTCTCATCATTCTCTTAAATTGCAGAGAAAGAATTCCTCTATAATAACTTGAAAAACTCTTCCCTTCTCTTCTAAAAAGAGCTTGCCACCAACCTAAATCCTTGCCAGAGAATAACGGGGAAGATCTTAGTGGTGGTGTCCTATTCGTGATTGAAGAGATTGTGGATGTAGTGAAGAATTGGAGAAGATTAAAGAGTTGTCTTCGAAGGTATTTTATTTCTCCTTAAATTTCTTCTCAGTAAAGCATGCTTAGTTAAATATGTTTAAATTTCTCTATATGTTCTGGAAATTCAAAACGTAAATTAAAAGCACACGCGTTCATGCCCTTCCTTTGAGGAATTCCTTCAAAAGCATGTAGACGTAAAGTTTCTAGTTGTGAAAGAAAGAATTCAGAATGGTCAAATTTTGATAGAACACACAAGAACAAACTCTATGGTGGCAGATCCGTTGACTAAAGGTTTACCACCTAAAGTTTTTTATGAGCACATTGCTCACATGGGTGACAGTCACTTTTCTAATCCCATCGGTTAGTGGGAGTTTGTTATTGAAGATGTTCTTTAACCTTAATTTGTTTATTTTCTATATAGAATAAAGTTGATGGCTTATGTTTCATTATCAAAACTTGTTTATCATGCACGCAGTTTAGCATAAAGTTTCTTTAGAATAATCTCACTGAGGAATTTGGACTAGTTGGAAACAGACATGATCTAGATCACTTTGCATGTAGTTTCCATCCTGTCCATCCATACTTGATCTATGTCATTGAATGTATTGAAACTGGTCATCGAGGAAGGTTTAGTTATGGGGGTAGTGACAAAAGCCTCCTTGATTCCGTGTTGATACAGGAGATGGATCGTTTGAACTAAATATAAATTTTATTATTGAAATAACCTATTTATGTGCTCTTATGGTTTATGTGATTTAATTATATCAGGTATACAAACATAGCTCAAGTGGGAGATTGTGAGACGTATTTTAAATAAAAATACATATAATTAAAATACGGGCAATGTATATGGATTAATATTTTATCACATTGGGTTATTTTATTAGATTGAGCCCTATTATGTGATTTATTTAATTAAGGTCCTAGGTTCCCAATTGAGTATGGACTTAATGGGTAGAAGCTTGATCCTAAATTGATTAGAGTTTAATGGGAACCCTAATTGAGCTAGTATATAAAGAGACCTTAGGGTTATAGTCTCCAACACCAATAAAAGGCACTTAGTTTTTCTTGAATCCCATCGGGAGAAAGATCCTACTAAGGGCATCCAAAGTTTTGAGTGAGGAAAACTATAGTCATCTTAAATTTTTCACCATCATGAAGCTATCATAAGTTTCTCAATGGAATCCAATATGCGCTAATTACTCTTGGCAATTTGGCATGAATGACCCTAGGGTTAATCTATTTCAAATAGATTTAAAATAATTATGCTAACAACATAGTGATAAAATGAAGTGAGGATGAAGGTGGGGTGAACACATAAAGCTTTATAAATGGGAAACATGAAACTGAGTAGATAGATTTTAATTATGAATTTAATTTAGTGTTTAATAGATTTAAGAGGTTCAAAGACATTATTAAGAAAAATTATTGGATTAAGCTTTAGTTTTTTTAACATAATTAATTCTCATTTTTAAATAAGGTAACCGTATATTGAATGGATAAAAAGATTTTAACTATTATTTCTTTTCTTTAAGATATATGATTGAGTGGTTGTATGTCTAATTGGTTCCATAGCATTGAATCTCTACTAATCTTCTGTGAAAATAGCTAGGTTATTAAAGAAAGTTATTGATGACTATTCTTAATGCTATGCCTCTTAATTTGGTTTCAAGAAATTAGTAATCAATTGAGTTGCATGTTGTTTTTTAGAGAAAACAATTTGGATATTAGTTTCTAAACTTAAACATATTGTTTGCACATAAGTTCATGAAAACCTAAAACATGCCTTAATAAAGTAATTAATGAAATCAACACCCTACAACACTCTTATCCCTTGAATTTTCACTTGCTTTTACTTTCTTTGTTCTCAAAATACAAAATCCAAACTCAATTTCGATTCCTTAGATAAAATCAACTCAATTCTTAAATAGATAGGTGAATATATCAAATTTAGTCCCTAGTGGATACGATACTCAGACTTAAAGCGTTTTATACTATAACGTGACCCGTGCACTTACGGATTTCGCACATTAAAGCCACAGGCCAGTCCAACTCGATCAACAAGATCAACAAGTCTAAAGGCCAATCACCCAAGAAAATTAACAAGCCTAAAAGGCCAATCACCCAAGAAGATCATTAAGCCCACAGGTTGATCATCCAAGAAGATCAATGAGCCTAAAGATAAAACTTTACTTTTTGAGAGAAAAAATCAAAGGATCAAATATTAGAGATTGTACTCACAACGCTAAAATTAATACAAATATAAAATTCAAATTCAACAAATTAAATTTTTTTGGAAATCTCGTCGAATAGATTGCCATGCTCGGTGGGACCTCTCTACCTTTCATCTCTTTCTCTCACACAAAAAATATATAAAAAAGTAATGGCATCTAAAGACAATGCTCTAAAAACTTCAAGCGATATTTTCAGAAGACCAATTACTCACAGCTGCTACAAGGAAATGCAACAATCTAACGAGCAGCCAACCTTTGAGATCGTGAGGGACAGAAAAGCTAGGGTCGTCAGTAGAGAAAATCTTGCACTTGACAAGCATACCTCACCTTCTGAACAATCAAGTGAGAAGACATCACACCCAAATATAATGTCAATCATGACGATCGACGTGGAAACAAGTGCAAAGAGGATGACTAAACTCGAAAAGAAAGTTAGCATGTTGCTAAAGGCAGTTGAAGAAAAGGATTATGAACTTGCATCTCATTGAGGTCGTGGCGCTGCTGAATTGAGTCATACACTTGCAGTAAAGAATAATGACAAAGGAAAAAATGTTTTGCAAGAAAGTTGAAAAGCACCTAAAAAGTGCTTTTCTTGCCTTTGATTTAGAGATGTTTTTATTGGATTTAATGTGTCTGCTAGTGTTCTTAGGTGATAACGAAGAAAATAAGGTTTAGAAGGAAAAAAACCAAACCGAGCGAAAAACAGAACAAAAGATGAAAAAGCCCTAGAATCAGGGCACCGCAATAGAGAGCGTCATTGCGCTACCCTGGGTGCTCTCAACCTGAGAGCATCAAAAGCTAGAGCGTCGAGACGCTGTGAAGTGAACATTGTTGTACTACGGTGCTACGATCGGAGCCAGGTTTCAATGACGGACAACATCGCAATGCTATCCAAGAGCGTCGCTACGTTGCCCCTATGATGACGGACAGTGTCGCTGCACTCTTGGGCAGAGCAGCGAGCCAACTTTCCTTTTTTGAAGATTTTGCAAATTTAGAAAATATTTTAGGCGGCCACTTCTATATATTAAGGAGTTTTCAGCAACGCTAGACACACACCAAGAGACACGAGAGAGACACACGAAAACACATGAAGAATTTGAGAATTGGAGATCGAGAGTGAGAGTTTAGTGCAAGATATAGAGATTCCATGATGCCAGAAGGTTCGAGGATCGTTGGAAGGCCAAATCCATCCAAGAGACGAGCTTAGAAGCTAGATAACTTTTCTTCTCTTTCATTATTTTTTATTTATTTGTTGTATTTTGTTGTTCTAATGTGGGTTTTATCTATGGAAGCCATGTTAGGCTAAATTTCTCATAGTTTTAGGGGTAGATAAATTCATAGGTTTAAATTGTTGAACACTTTGTTTCTTGAATGTTTATTTGCATTTATGATTTCTAGCATGATCATTCTTAATGTTTTTGAATGTTTTATCAACATTTGAATGATTCAATGATTTAAATCTTGCTTGAAAAGTATGTTTAAGTTAGATCATGCATGCTAGACTATTGTTTGAAAACATAGAAAGTAGTTGGATAACGGTGGAGATTGTTGATGAAGGTTCTTAATGCAAACTTAATCACCTAGTTTCAAGAAATTAGTTATTAGGGTTTAAGTAAAAGAAAATATTGTTGTGAAATATTCAATCTAGATAAAAGACTTCTAGATCTAGCTGTGGCGTTAATTACTTTAAGAGTCAAGCAATTGTGTTTAATATTACCTTTAATGAAATCTATTCCATAAAATGACTTTTAGTTAATAATTATCATATCTTGATCACACTTATTTGCTTTCTTATATTAGTTTAGCTTAAGTGACATTATAATTTGGTCCCCTAAATAATATTGGAAAGATCTTTGAATAGCTAAAGAATGATCAAACCAATTCCCTAAGGATAATACTCGGCCTTTCAAGTTGTTTTAACTATATTATAACTTGACTCGTACATTTGCAAAATTTGCACATCAAAAGTTAACAACAACAATCAACTTCAATTGCTTCCTTGTTAGTATAACAATTGCAAGATATGATCACAAACTCCATCAAAGCTCAATATGTTGGTCCTGCTCAAATTCTCTCCTATATTCTACACCATATACAAAGAGATTTGATAATTTAACAATGCTCACAGGATACCAGCTGCCTAAGTTCCAATAATTTGATGGGAAGGCCAATCTAAAGTAACATGTCGCTCATTTCATCGAAATATGTGAAAATGCTAGTCGCGAGGGGACTTACTGGTTAAACAATTTGTTTGAACATTGAAAGGAAATGTTTTCGACTGGTAGATCACTTAGAGTCTGAGTCAATTGACAGCTGGAAACAACTCAAAAGAGAGTTTCTAAATCACTTATACAGCACAAGACGAATAGTCAGTATGTTTGAGCTCACCAACACTACGCAACGAAAAAGTGAACCTGTCATCGATTACATAAATCGCTGGAGAACTGAAAGTCTAGATTGCAAAGGTCGTCTCACTGAATTGTCTGCCATTGAGATGTGGACTCAAGGCATGCATTGGGGACTTCTTTACATTCTCCAAGGTATAAAGCGTCATACATTTGAAGAACTAGTGACTCACACTCATGATATGGAGCTAAATATTGCTAATTGAGGAGACAAAAAAATTTTAGTCCCTAACATAAAGAATGAAGAAAAGCATGTCGATGTGACTTTAGAAGAGTCAGTGGTTGTCAATTCAACCCTTCGTAAATCGTTATTCAAAGAAAAGAATAAAAAGACTAAAAAGCAACAAGAATATGAAAGGCGTCAACTGACTTTGAAAGAAATCTGATAACTTGTAGAAATACCAGTCATTATAGTCTTTTCTTAAAATAATGGAAAGAATTTAATGTATTATGCAAAAATCTTGACTTAGATTCATTGACAAAAATCTTCTTTGCGTTTTGCGTGATTAAATTGCTTAAGGTTAATTTTCTTAAGATAAAATTGATCTTAAACGCCTGATCTTTTGCAGAAAAATGCCTGAGCTAAATGTATGCATCCATCAAGCTGGCAAATGTAGAACCTATGTTCGTGAGACAGATTGAACTGTCTGCCGTTGTGATGTGCACTCGAGGCATGCATTGGGAAATTCTTTACATTCTCCAAGGTATAAAGTCTTGCACCTTTGAAGAACTAGCGACTTGTGTTCATGATATGGAGCTAAGTATTGCTAATTGAGCAGACAAAAACATTTTAGTCCCTAACGTAAAAAATGAAGAAAAGCATGTTGATGTGACTTTTGAAGAGTCAATGGTTGTCAATTCAACCCTTCTTAAGTCTTAGTTAAAAGAAAATGATTAAAAGATTGAAAAGCGACAAGAATATGAAAGGTGTTGACTGACTTTGAAAGAAATGCAAGAAAACGTCTACCCTTTTCTTGATTCTGACATTCCTGATATGTTAGAAAAACTACTGAAAGTGCGACTGATTTAACTTCCTAAGTCTAAACGACTGAAAGAGATGCAAAATGTTAGTGATCCAAACTATTGTAAGTATCATCGAGTCATCAGTCATCTAGTGGAAAAATGCTTTGTTCTAAAAGAGCTAATTCTAAAATTAGCTCAACAAGGAAAAATTGAGCTAGATTTTGATGAAGCAACTTAATCAAATCATATTGCAATAACAACAAGTAGATGCAGTCAAATATGTTTTAGCCAACTCCATCATCAAAAAGTATGCTTACTCCAATTTGGAACCTTAGAACTTGTATATATTCAGTTTTAGCACGAGGGACTAGGAAATAAATCCAAAGATGTGGTCAAATATATCACTCCTGAAGATAATGATTTAACTTCTAATAGTTATTAGGAAGAACAAGAATGATATCTTATTCACAAAAAAAGTATGCTCATTGAAGCCAAAACATGAAAGGAGGAAGAATACAAATTTTTCTCAACCTCGTCAACCGATAATATCAAAGGAGCTCTTCTTTAGAAAATTTCTTCTCATGAATAAGGAGAATGAAAACTCCACAAGTTCATATTATATTAATGTTAAAGAAGTATGACGATTCAAAAGAAATCGAGCAAAGAACTTCATTCTTCAATCATATTAAGCCTTCAACTACTTGATCTTCAGTCTTCCAAAGATTAGGTATGGCCATGACAGAAGAAAAAAACCAATGTTTAACGTCTATTTCCACTCGAATTTCAGCTTTCAAAAGGCTAAGTATATCCACAACAAGATCGACCTTCAACATTTGCTTTTGATCGCCCCAAAGTCACTACAAGAATATTCACTTGTCCCGACGTAATAAAATGTCGAGAAATTCATCGGAAAAAGTTATGTCGATGAATTGTTTTGCGTCGACATCATCATTTTCGTATCTATGTCGGGAGAAGTACCTCCTGGCGAAAAACTATTTTCGTCAACAAAAGTATATTTTTGCCGACACAATATATTGCATCAACAAATACCTTATCCTAACGAAAAGTGGTTTCATCGGCATAAGTGTACTTTTGTTGACGCAATATTGTGTTGGCATATACTTTATCCCAACGAAATATACTTGCTTTGGCAAAAACATACTTTTTAATAAATGGAAATTTCTAGATATATTTATGTTTTATTTTTGTCAACGTTTTATTCTGCGTTGGCATAAGTTATTTACAATTTTATATGTAATTTGTAATAATTAAATAACCAAATTTTTATTTTCTCATTATCTAATTCTGTACAAACAAAATCTATTCTTCAAACAAATATAACAAAAATAAACTTATATATTAAAAATAATACTAATGTTTAATATAATTAGTAAAATTCTAAGAATAAAAACATTATATATAATTAAATTTGAGCATTACTAGCTTCTTACAAATTCCCTATAAAAAAAAATAAAAAAAAGTCATCCCTAAGCCAAAATAAATGGATGCTGAACCAAAATAAAGATCCCTCATACAAAAAAAAGTTTAACATTCCCTAAGCCAAAATACTTGAGATGCTAAACCAAAATAAGTAATCATCTCAAAATCTTCTTTCCATCTCCAAAAAAACAATATTTGAGAATTCACATGTACAACTTGAAATAGGAAAAAAAATATTATGAAGAAACCTATAAAGAAAAATGAATTTAAATGGTTATAAGGCATGACTCTCCTCCCAAGCTTTGAACATGTTGTCAATGGTTATAATTAAAACATGAAAAAAAAAACAACCATTTTACTACCTAAAAAATGATTAAAATGGTTATAATTAGGACGTGAGCCCCTACCCCACGCTACAAGCGTGTCATAAATCCACTTAAACATCCTTTCAGAATAAATACGTAATTCAATAGTCCTAAAAGCATATAATTCATCTTTTGGAGCCTATAAATAAGTAAAAAAAAAAGTTCCTATGAAAAATGCACAAGTAAATCTTTCACCTTCAAAACAATCTAAATAACTGTTAGAATGTGGGAATTTCTCCCCCTCCTCCCCCCTACGAACGTGTCGTAAATCCATTTAAACATCTTTTGAGGCTAAATAAGTAATTCAATAGTCATAAAAGCATATGACTCATCTCTTAGAATCCATAAATAAGTCAAAAGAAAGTTCCTCTAAAAAGTTTAGAAACTTTTTAGCTTTCAAAGTAATCTAAATAACGGTTAAAATGTGTGAATTCCCCCCCCCCCCAACGGTACAAGCGTGTTATAAATCCACTTAAACATATTTTCATCTCTCAAGACCTATAAATAAGTCAAAAGAAAGTTCCTATACAAAGTGCACAAGTAACTCTTTGACTTTCAAAACAATCTAAATAACGGTTAGAATGCGTGAATTTCCTCTAGCTCCCCCCTTCCAAACATACAAAGTAACAAGATAGTTTTCTAAAAGGTGCACAAACAACCATTTTACTATATATATATATATATATATATAACCTAAAAAATTATTCAAATGGTTATAGAACACATGAACTCCTTCCTCCCAAGCTACAAGTGTGCCCTAGTTCCACCTTAACGCCCTTTAAACCTTCAAAATAGCAACAGAACGTTCTTAAAAAGCTACAAATTTGTCTTAAACACACCTAAGATAGAAAGTGTTGAATTGAAAGTATCTATAGTAGCTACAATAACTGCAAGATAGCCATACAACAACCAAATTAAGTTCTTAAATCCACTATAACACACATATTTAAAGTGGCTACCCTAACTGCAAGATAGCCACACAACAATTTAAAACATAGAAAGCCTTAAACAAGGTTAGAAAGTTGTCATAAAGTACCTAGTTATCTAAAGGTCTATCCTCTTGCCTTTCTTGCCCACCTAATTGTCTTATGATTTCAGTGAATTGATCTTAAAAACTCGAAAGTTATGACTTTAACATGACATTTTCTGAAGGAGTTAGAAACATGAACTCGGAAACAATTAGGATCTAAAACACTCTAACTACATCAATTTTAAGGATTAAACATGCTAGTTTCCAAAACTGAAAAACAGAGAATTAACACTTACTTGTTGTAGCTCAAAATTGAGTCGATTTTCTCCAAGATTTTGATCACGAACACTTCAGTATCTTCCTCATTATTCTCTAGCCTTAAAACAGATTGTAGGATCCAAATTGTAATGAATTTGAGCAAATTTGTGAAGAAAGGTCAGTTTTGAAGAGTTTTAAGTAGGTGGAGTTTTTCAACAAAACTCCCCAAAAAGATCAACCCATCTTCTTAATTTCTTTCTTCTATTTAAAGAAGAAACCATGCAAATCAGATTTATATGCAAGTTGACACCAATTTTGTTGGTTATCCAACTCAATTAGGAGGTGTTTGAAGATGGAAAAAAGAGTAATTAGCAATCTCCCACCTCCTACTTCAACATGCAATTAGTGGAGAAATCCATAAAAATTCAACAAAAAAAATGATTTTCTGAAAATCAAATAAAATAATTTCCATTTTCTAATTTAAAATTAATTCCATTAATTAATTTTAAATAGTATTAATTTAATATTAAATTAATTTAAATAATAATTAATTATACTAAATTAATATTAAATATTAAATTAATAATTTTTCCACTTTTCCCAGCAATTTTCAATCCAATGAATCTATATTCATCCAATTAATATTTAAATTACATTTAAATATTTCTAACTCTTCAATTTCATTTATTCATAATTAAAACGAACAACCGTAAAATTTACTCCTTTAGCGAATTTGAACGTTTTCAAATTATTTCACCACACTATTCTAAGGTTCAGTCCATGAGCTAACAAGGGGACCCAATGAACCTACAAATCATGAGCTCTAATGATTTGAAACTAATCGGCTAAACTCTTTAACCTAGTTAATTAACATACGTTAACTATCTGGACACTCCACTATAGTCCAGTAGCTGCGCTCTTCTCACTGTAGAATGTTTTTGTCCACTTGATATAATCATGATTAGTAAGTTGATCCTTTACAAGTTGTTCGTGATTATAGCTGCATCAAAATTACTGTTTTACCCTATAATTACATTTTTTTCCTTAAGTCCCACTAATCCTCTAATGAACAATTGGTTTGTGATTCAACTATCAAACCGAGTCGCTCTCGAGGCAATAAGAGAGTGGGGCCCCTTATCCAAGGTTCAGAGTCAGCACTTAAGGGAATAACTTCTCTACTAAACTAGAATTAGGTAGGAGGAAATTTCATCTCTCAAAACTATGTCCCCAGCTATCTACCTGGTCTTATCCCTAAAATGGTAGGCTTATTGAGTCGGCAAACTGGGAAAACTCTCACCCATACAGATTAAAGATAATCCCAAATAAATAGGAGTTCATAGTTAGCTCAGGATTAAGATCGAGTTACCTAGGTCATCATGTTGAAATAATCAGTCTTAACAGTAAACGACATTATAAAGTAAAAGTGATTATTTCATGATTCGGTCTTATGCAAACTCATTACATAGGATACCCCCACTTTCATGTCTCATACATAAACAATATAGGATCACATCGTTTGTATCAAATACAAAGTAGGTTGCATCCATAGTGTCCCCATGATAAGGACCCAGCCTTATCCCTATACTATAAACTATTTTCGCTATTACCTAAACTTGATCTAATCTTATGTCTACACATAAAGTCTAAGTATTCAAACTATAGCTAGAGGTTCTTAGTTTATTGGACTTAATAAATGCAATTCACATATTCAATAAAATCTTTACTGAATAAACCTTGATAACAACTTTATTGAGAATATGTTCATAGTTTACAAACTACGAGTTTTATGACATAAAACCCAACATTTTCCATCTGTAAGGTCGTCACCACCGCCTCAAGCTTAAGTACTTATTCTCAATCTCTTTCCCGAACTGTGAGGAAGATATACCACCTATAACTAAATTGGGTTTTGGGTTCCATTGAAAACCTTTAGTGCAGCCTCATCGTTTCCCCAAAATTCGTTCACTAATAACTGCCTCCGGTGTTGGTTCGGGTCCATCTTATGATGATATTCTGATTTTCTCTTACATTGCCAACTATATTTATAACGACTATGGAGGTTATATAGATATATATATATAAGGGTTAATATAAAATTACGTATGTATGATACAATATAACTTACATATGCTTCTTTGACGGCTTCGCTTACCCGCCCATACTTCTCTGAGAAATGACTTTTGTGAAACAATTCCACTTGGCAAACTTCTTCAAATTCATTGATTGTTTGTAATTCAATAAAAAGAAAAAAGAAAAAAAAAAAAGAACAACCTAAAATTTAGATTTACTTGAAAATGAACAAAATAATAATAAATTTGAACCATACCAATTCATTTTGCACTTGAAGAAACGATTTTGACCCACAATAATGGTTGAAATTGAAACATTCTCTACTCTTCTTATTCTTCTCCCTTTTTTCCTACACAAATTTATAATTTATTAGTACAATTAATTTGTGTAAACGATAGTACAATAAATGCATAAATTTACCTGCCATTCAGGAGTCTCCTATCAATTACAAAGAATCTTCCAATCTTCTTTATTTGCTATCCTCTCTGGTGGGTTTTCATGAGCAATCGTAGGATTCTCAAACTTACAATAGTGCTTATCTAGTTCTAATCTATATTCTTTAAATGAGTTTTGTATTTGTCGATTTATGTACTTATTGACAACCCCCTTTGATTGATCTACATCAAAATGTGTCTACATATTCAATAAAAGTTGTGGTAAGTATGCATATGAGATTAACACAGCAAAAGCATAAACTTACCAATAAATGATTCATTATAGTGGCAAAGGTAGTGCTCAGTACATCTTTCCACTTAGAACAACACAATGAAATTGTATCTCAGGTTGCAGTCCCAATGGCATTGCTAAACTTTGTAGCAAAGACACTTATTGGTTTTCCAACATTCTCAGAAATGGTAATTGGGATCCTTCCATGACATTGTACTTATTGATTTTACAAATTTAGATCCTTCTTTTGGTATGTGTAAGTACTTTTGTATATTTAAATCTTCAAGGTCCAAAAGGGCATTTGTTGTGTCTTTTGTTTTTTCTTCAATATTCATCAAAGTCTCAAGCAAGTTATCACATATGTTTTTTTCAATATGCATGACATCTAACATATGTTGTAACATTAGTTTAGACCAATATGGGAGCTTAAAAAGTAATTTTTTTTGTCCAATTAATAGTCTTCTTTCTTTTCTTATCTTGTTTGGATGGATGCTTACTTAGTACTTGAAAGTTTAGTGCATTGACTTGTTCTAGAATCTTATCTCCATTCATTACAAATGGTGGAGGTCTAGGCTCCAATTTACCATCATGTTGCTTACTCTTACGCTAACTGTAGTTATTTGGAAGATAACGTCGATGTCCCATAAAAGAGATTATTCCTCTTGTCTTAAATGACGATCTATCTTCTTTACAAATGGGACATGCTTGATAACCTTTGCTACTCTATCCTGACAAGTCCCCGTAAATAGGAAAGTCATTAATGGTCCACAACAAACATGCACTTAATTGAAAGTACTCCCCATTCATGCAATCATAAGTGTGCACACCATTATTCCATAACTCTTTCAACTCTTTCATCAATGGTTGCAAATACACATCAATTTCTTTTCCAGGAGACTTTGGTCCTGGTATAAGTAAAGACATGAAAAAAATTAGGTTGCTTCATGCCTTCTACGATGGAGAATTGTAAGGAACAAGCACCACGAGCCACATGTTATACGCAATACTCATATTCCCAGATGGATTAAATCCATTTGAAGCTAAGGCTAACCAAACATTCCTTGGATCTTAAGCAAATTGAGGAAACTGTCTATCTAAACATTTCCACCCTTCAGCATCAGCTAGATGTCGCAACACACCATTAGTTTCTACTCGTTTATCCTTATGCCATCGGATCTAAAAAACAATATGTTTTGATGAAAACAATTGATCCAACCTCGGTATTAATGAAAAATGACGTAAAATTTTGTTTGGAATCTTCTTACTAGTTCCATCCTTCATTTTGTATCGAGCCTCACCACACACTGAACAACTTTGACAATTAGAATATCTTTTCCAAAATAAAACACAGTCGTACTTGCAAGGATGAATAGACTTATATTCTAGTCCTAAGTCACGTAATTTTCTCTTGGCTTCATAAAAAGATCTAGGTGTATATCAACCAACTAGAAAGACATCTTTTAACAAATCTAGTAACGTATCCAAGGATTTGTTACTCCAATTATTGAGAACCTTAATATGCATCAATCTCACCAAGAAGTTCAACGAGGAAAAAAATGTTTAAAGTATCACTTTGTTCGAAGTTCTCAGGCATTTCATCCTCAAATTCTTCTTCATCTTCATCATATTCCCTTTCTCTCATAGGTCCTTGCAAATCGTTTAAAAGATCGAACAACTCATTGTCATCATTATGAGAAGTAGGTTCTTCTTTTAATCCATCATCTGCTAAAGAAGCTAAAGGAGTCGTGACCCTTTGAAACCGAGATAAATTTGCCTCTAGCAAATGTTTGCAAGTCCCTTTAGCAGCAATCTATAAATAAATTAAACTCCAAACCAAAAAGTTCACAAGTTTCACTTTCACTTTCAAACTCAAAGTAAAAAGGTCCTAAAAATGGCTAAGTGCCACTTTCACTCTCAAACCCAAACTAAAAAGTTCACAAGTTTCACTTTCACTTTCAAACTCAAAGTAAAAAGCTCCTAAAAATGGTTAAGTGTCACTTTAACTATCAAACCCAAACTAAAAAATTTTCAAGTGTCACTTCCACTCTCCAACTCAAACTAAAAAAACTCCCAAAAAGTGTCTAAGTGACAACTTTGACTCTCAAAACACTTAAAAAGTGTCTAAGTGATATTTTGACTCTTAAAAAACCTAAAATGTTCTAAAGTGTAACTTTCAATCTTAAACTCGAAGTAAAAAGCTCCTAAAAAGAGTCTAAGTGACACTTTGACTATTAAAACAACCTAAAAAGTTCCTAATTAACACTTTCACTCTCCAACCTAAACTAAAAAGCTCCTAAAAAATGTCTAAGTGATACTTTGACTCTAAAAAAAATCCTAAAAAGTTTTTAAAAACCACTTTAACTCTCATAACTGACTAAAACAAGTATCTAAGAGGCACTTTCACTCTCAAAACAATTTAAAAATGGCTAAGTACCACTTTGACTCTCAAACCCAAACGAAAAAGTTCCTATGTATCACTTTCACTCTCTAACTCAAACTAAAAAACTCCGAAAAATTATCTAAGTGACATCTTTGACTCTGAAAACACCTAAAAAGTTCCTAAAAAGTGTCTAAGTGATATTTTTACTCTTAAAATAACCTAAAATGTTCCAAAGTGTAACTTTCGATCTCAAACTCAAAGTAAAAAGCTCCTAAAAAGAGTCTAAGTGACACTTTGACTCTCAAAACAACCTAAAAGGTTCCCAATGATCATTTTTACTCTCCAACCTAAATTAAAAAGCTCCTAAAAAGTGTCTAAGTAACACTTTGACTCTAAAAAAATCCTAAAAAGTTTTTAAAAATTATTTTAACTCTCAAAACCAACTAAAAAGCTTCTAAAGAGTGTCTAAGAGGCACTTTAACTCTCAAAACAATCTAAAAATGGCTAAGTGCTACCTTGACTCTCAAACCCAAACTAAAAAGTTTCCAAGTGCCACTTTAACTCTCCAACTCAAACTAAAAAACTCCTAAAAAGTGTCTAAGTGACAAGTTTGACTCTCAAAAAATTTAGAAAGTTTCTAAAAAGTGTTTCAGTGATATTTTAATGCTTAAAACAACCTAAAATGTTCCAAAGTGTAACTTTCAATCTCAAACTCAAAGTAAAATGTTCCTAAAAAGTGTCTATGCCAATTTGACTCTCAAACCCAAACTAAAGGCTATCACTTTAACAATAATAGTAATGCTACACATATATTCTACAATATATTCAACAAGGAAAGTGAGGGTACACATGTATTCAACAATATATTCAATTACTAACAACTTCTATTTTAGTAAGTAGTGTCCATTTACCTATGATTACTAATAACTTCAACCCATTTCAAACATAATGTTGAAGTTATTTCAAATAATAAAACTAAGAAAATGGAGAAAAGGTTTAAATTAATGCCACTCCATGTGTCTCTCCACAAGCAATTAGAGATTGATAAATTTATGGATGCATTCTAATTACAAATTAAAAAATTAAATGCACAACAATTTAGTTTACAAAAGAAAGTATAAAAAATTGAGATTCAACCACCTGTACCGACAAAGCGCGAAAAAAAAAACAAATAGAAAAACAAAAGATTCCTAGTTTTAATAAACCAAAAGAAGCACATATAATTTAATATTAGTGAACCAAGAAAATCAATGTCAATCCACTTAATCGATACACTTTAAAAAGAAGCATTCATAGAGAGATTGCCATAGAGGAAAGGGGAGGCGACACCGACAAGGAAATGGGAGGAACGTGCAATTTTGTGTATGGAGAATGAGCCTTAAGCATGTGGTTGTCGGAGCAGGCGGAGTGTGCGGCTGTCGGAGCGTGCGATGGCTAAACCTAAATCCTAAGCGTGTGTTGCAGTGTTGTCAATCGGGAAGAAGATTTGTTGGTAAAGAAAAACGGAGGGGAAAGGGAGAGTGGGAAAGAAAATCGTGGGAAGGAAAAGTGGGGAAAAGGAAAAAGAAAGGAAAAGGAAAAATGGGGGGAAAGGAAAAAGGGGGAAAGGGTTTTTTTTTTTTTTAGACTAACTTTTCTCCACGAATATTTGCATGTCCGATTTTTCATTGGCATATATCTATAAAAGCATTTTTCCATTTGGGCCCGCGAATTGAACTTTGTCAGAAGAAATACATCTATGTCGACAAAAATGTATGCATCAGGAAAAAAAATATCATAATAGATAAAAATTCTTGTAATGAGTGACAGCGATCAACATGAAAGAAAGATGAAAGTTTTGAAGGGGAAATCATTTTGTGAAACACACAATGATGAGAAAATTCACAGTCTTGTCTCTTAACATGAAGACAAAGTTGTTTGTTGTCATAAGTAGAGAAAGTTCCTTGATGGTGAAGCCAAAATTCATCATATTGACAAATCTTACAAATAAAGAGGATAATCAATGTCATGATGAAATAAAAGCTTCTGAAGTATGATATGTAAAAACTCCTTATCGTACAAATATAAACTGCATGTTGCTCCTTGCCCACATGAGCTCAAAAAGTGAATGGCCCAAAAATTAAAAAAAAAAAAAGAAAAGGGAGAATGTTTAAACTACGTTACAACTTGATCCCTTACTTCAAGGGTACATAGGCAACTTAAATAAATTTAAGTTCAACTATTAAAATATTATCACAAAAGTTGTGGTGTCACAACTACCTACGTGTGGCTATACAAAATTGATCATCCCGATTGAATAATAAAACTCCAAAATGAAGACATTTATTTCTATTGGGGGCAAAGCAACAGATTTAAGATGTTAATCCCTATTAAGGAGATCATATGGTAAATTGAAGACACATGCTACTTTGCATGAGACTATGCAAGTTGGTTCCATACCAAAAAGGTCTTCGCTAAAAAAATTAAAAAAAAAAAAAAATCAATCTTCTCTTGGCTCTCTTAAATAAAGAAGCTTCAAATGTTGGGCATCATTTGCTTCAAGTTCAAGGTGTCACTTGCCTAAAATTGGACTCTTCATTTTCAACATTGAGGCTTTGCTCACCTGAAGTGGCATTTCATCTTCAAAGTTTAAGATCGAAAGTCACTTTGCTTCATCTTCAAGTTCAGTGTGGATGGCTCTACTCAATCTTCAAAGTATTGTCTCATTTGTTTTGCTTCCCTTGCTCAAGTGCAGAGGCTTCAACGATACATCTTAAAATTCAAGTTCGGAGGCTTCGTCAATGCTTCATCAAATTCAAATTCAGAGGATTCATCGATGCTTTATCAAATTCAAGTCTAGTTTGCGTAGCCCTGAAAGGTCAAGCCTAATTTGCCTGGTTGGCTCCGCTTCATATGCAAGATCAAGTTCGGTCTTCGTCTCCAAGTTCAAGTCTGGTGCTGGTTCCACCTTATCTCCAAAGTTCAAGTTTGGCACATCTCCAAAGTTCAAGTAATGGCTTTGCCTCATCTTCAAAGTTCAAGTTTGGCACACACATGACTCTACCTCATCTCCAAAGTTCAAGTCTGGCATTGGCTCTACCTCATCTCCAAAGTTCAAGTCGTGGCTCCTCCACATGAAGGTTAAGTTCATTTTTTATAGGTTAATTCCTATTTGCAAGAATCACGATATGCGTTTTTTTCCAAACAAGGCATGTTCGATGAAGTAAACTACTATTCTATAAGAAAAATTTACCATAAGAAGATGAGTCTTGATGCGCACTTTTAGTGTTAACCACAAGTGTACAGGTCAAGTTATAATATAAGACGGTTAAGTCCGAATATCGTTCCACTGGAGATCCAAATGTTGAAGGTTTAAGTTACTTAGCTATTCTAGAGTTGAATCAATTTTATTTGAGGATTGAAATTGAAAATTATGAGTTATGGAAAATATAAATCAAATAAGGAAAGTATTAAAGTGAGAAACACAAGAGTCAAAGAGACTTCTAGGGTAATGAATCCTTGTTTATTTCATCATGCAATATTATAGATTTCATGGATTTTATTGTCATTCATATGCCTAAATCTAGATACTTAATTCCAAGTTATTTTCTCTCAAAAACAACCCTTTCTCATGCAACTCGATTGATTATTAATCTCTTAAAACCAATACAAAATTACATGGCATTAAAAATAGTCTTTAGCAACTTTTATTGTCAACCTAACTACTCTCGTGATAGATTAACAACAATTCATTATTATAGATCAAGTTAAACATATAATCTCTCAATCATACATCTAACTTAACATGTGAAGATGGCCAATCCACAAGAATTAAACACAATAACAATGAAAAGCATAATCACTCCAACAAAACCATGAAAGTCTACAAGATCAACATAAATTCATAAACAAATCATCAAAACCCTAAAACTAAAGAGTTTAGCCACTCATAGCTTGAAGCAACATGTTTGAGCAAAATAAATGAAGAAAGAGTGTAAAGAAAGGGAAACTCTACTGAAAAGAGGCTCTTGATTGAGGTAGCACCGTCACGATCTCCTTGGCTCTCACGTCGGAATTCGAAGGGCACCACGACTATCTCGAACTCTTTTCCTCTTCCTTGCAACTAACTCACTCTTTGAACTCTCACTCAATTCTCTCCTTTTTGTGCCTCTTTAGGTCTACAACTTCCTTGATTTGATTTGATGCTTAGGGCTGCTGGAAACCCCCAAATTTATAGAGTTTGGCCGCCCAAAAACTTACCAAAAATAACAATTTTCATTTAAGGAAAACTGGCGCTGCCGCGCTGGTCTATAGCGCCGCGACGCTAGTGACGATTTTGGAACGGCGCCGCGACGCTGTTGGAGAGCGTCGCGGCGCTAGGTCTGAATCCAAAAAACTTGCTCTCAGGTTTTAGCGTCGCGGCAACGCCGTCCAAGCGTCGCGGTGCTTCCCCAATTTGTGCCATTTTGAATTTTTCAGCTCTTTTTCGCGGTATTCTTGCTCGGTTTTGATCTTTTTGTCTTTTCTTCTAATTTTCTTCATTTTAACCTGAAAACCACTAGCAAACAAGTGAAATCTAATATAAACTCCCTTAATTTGAGAGAATAGAAAGCACTTTTCAAGTGCTTATCAACACCCCAAACTTAGAGATTTGCTAGTCCCGAGCAAAGAATAAAATCAAATAATAGGGAGTTTAGATGAAGAAGTGTGCAATTGACTCATGTCTCAGAGAATAGCATTTAGATCTTAAGTAGAAACATGCAAGCATATCTATATTGTTATAATCATTCAAGGCCAAATCTTGCTATCTCCCATGTGTGTGTGTGGAAGCCTCCTTCAATTTAAAATACTAGAACTCGACTTAGGACTTAAGAGAGTTTCTTTAGTTTTCCCCCTACTCAAGCTCATGCACCAATCTTCAAGCTTTCATACATTTCAAGTGAGTAATATGTCCACTAAGGTGCCTTTCAATCTTTATTTTATTTTATTTTTTATGGGCTCAAACTTGCATTCTTTTACCTAGAGGCACTAGCTTTCACACATTCACTGTAGGGACTCGTACCTAGTCAATTCCCATGTGTCCTTACTGATCACAGCAAAGGCAGCTCTTTTTACCCCTATCCATGCATACTCATTACAAGTTTAACATTTAAAAAGATAGACAAATAAAGCTCATACATTTTTTGTACACTTTTTCTTTTCTCAAGGCATGTATACTCTTTTCTTTTTCCTTAGTCTAAGATTACAAGTTATCATGCATTTCCACTCTCTAACTGGTGGGGCCTTTCAGAGTGACAACCAAATACACCCAACTTAATCCTTTTTTTTCAGTTAAAGATTCTAATTTAAAGAGGCTACGTGCTCAAGAATATGAGAGATTTTAAGAGGGACTTAAATGACTTTAACTCAAGATAGTGCTATTCTATTTCCATAATAAGTCATCTATCATGCAAATTCGAATCTCATCATGGGCAATCAACATCAAGGCACACAACCCTAAACAATATTCCCATTAACTTTGAAAGCTCCAAAATTTTCAAATTTTTTCAAAAATTGACATGCATATGATCATTAAAACCTTCACTAACAAGCATAGCAGGATAAGAAAACACACAAAAGTACGAAAGACACCTCCCACCCCGAACTTAGCATCATGCATTGTCCCCAATGCATAAGAGCATCTAACAAAGAAAGAACGAGCCTGGGAGCAAGCGGGAAGCCACCAAACAGGCTTAGTGTAAGGAGTACTTTGTGTGATGAACCAAGTTCCTGAGAGATAAAGCATATGAGTGACTACAAGATTTATTGAAAATAAAATAAAAAGAAAAGTAAAGAAAGCAATAAAGTTGGGTTGCCTCCCAATGAGCGCTTGGTTTAACGTCTTCTAGCTAGACCGAACCCATGTATCATGCAATGAAGGCCAGGTTCTCAAATCGGCGTTCTTCATCACCGATGTAGTGCTTCAATCGTTGACCATTCACTTTGAAGGTTGTTCCATCATTGTTTTGCAATTCCGCGGCTCCGTGTGGTGATACCTTGACAATGATAAAGGGTCCCGACCATCGTGTCCTAAGTTTTCCTAGAAACAAGCGTAAACGTGAGTGGAAAAGTAATACTCTTTGTCCAAGAAGGAAGGTCTATGGGGTGATCTTCTCGTCATGCCATCTCATTGTGCGTTCTTTGTAGAGTTTGGCATTCTCATAAGCTTGAGCACGGAACTCCTCCATCTCATTGAGTTCTAAGAGGTGTTGCTCACCGGCCTTCTCAAAATCCATGTTTAGCTTCTTGATGGCCCAATATGCTCTATGCTCGAGCTCTACCGGTAAGTGACAAGCCTTTCCAAACACCAACCTGTACAGTGAAGTACCAATTGGATTTTTGAACGTTGTGCGGTAGGCCCACAGTGCATCATCGAGCTTAAAGGCCCAATCCTTCCTATTGGTCTCAACTGTCTTTTCCAAAACCCGCTTGATTTTCCTATTAGATAACTCAACAAGGCCATTAGTTTGAGGATGATAAGCTGTAGCAATTTTATGATTAACCTTATATTTTTGCATCATGGATTCAAACAATTTATTGCAAAAATGAGAACCCTCATCACTAATAAAGCTCTAGGTGTACCAAAACGTGTGAAGATATTTTTATGCAGGAATTTTAAAACAATGCGAGCATCATTGGTCCTAGTGGCTATGGCTTCTACCCACTTAGATACATAATCTACTACAACTAGAATATATAGGTAGCCATCAGAAGAAATAGGGAAAGGCCCCATAAAGTCAATACCCCAAACGTCAAAGAGCTCCACTTCCAAAATAGGTTTCATTGGAAGTTCATGTTGTCTAGAAATATTGCCAGTACGTTGGCACCTATCACATGGTTTAACAAAAGTATAAAAGTCTTTGGAAAGGGATGGCCAATAAAATCCTGACTGAAGTACCTTGGATGCAGTTCTAGTGGGTCCAAAGTGACCTCCATAGGGGGAGGCATGACATGAATTTAGAATACTTACCACTTCCTCTTGAGGCACGCACTTCCGTATCATATTGTCAGCACAAACCTTGTAGAGAAGTGGGTCCTCCCAATGGTAATACTTAACATTGTGCAGGAATCTATTCTTTTGTTGAGAGTTCATGTCAGGTGGCAAATGTTCTCCTGCAAGATAGTTAACTATGTTAGCAAACTAAGGCAAACTATCTTTTACCTGATACAGTTGTTCATCTGGGAACATCTCAACAATTGGGGGCCATGATGTAGCATCCCCATTCTCAATTCTAGACAAGTGGTCTGCAACCACATTTTCACATCCTTTCCTGTCTTTGATTTCTAAGTCAAATTCCTGTAATAATAATATCCACCTCATTAGCCTAGGTTTAGAATCTTTCTTAACAAACAAATACTTTAAAGCAGCATGGTCAGTATGCACCACTATTTTAGAGCCAAGCAAATATGGTCTAAATTTATCAAAGGGCAAACATAACAGCTAGTAGTTCTTTTTCAGTAGTAGTGTATTTCTGTTGAGTATTATCAAGAGTCCTACTAGCATAGTAAATTGCCCTAAACATGTTATCTTTAAGTTGGCCTAAAACAGCTCCTAAAGCATAGTCACTAGCATCACACATGATCTTAAAAGATTGACTCCATTCTGGTACAACAATAATAGGTGCAGAAATTAGTCTTTCCTTCAAAGTATTAAAAGCTAATAGACATGCATCATCAAAGATAAACTTAGCTTCCTTTTCTAGCAAATTACTCAAGGGTTTAGCAATTTTCAAAAAATCTTTAATAAATCTCCTGTAAAACCCAACATGCCCTAGGAAGCTTCTGACTCCTTTCACATTGTTGGGGGGTGGCAGTTTGTTCAATGGCGGCTATTTTAGCCCTATCCACCTCCAATCCCTTTTGAGAGACTTTGTGCCCCAAGACGATGCCTTCCTTCACCATGAAGTGACACTTCTCCCAGTTTAGAACAAGGTTAGCATCTTGACACTCCTGCAAAACACGAGTTAGATTAGTAAGACAAGAATCAAATGAAGACCCAAATACAGAAAAATCATCCATAAAAACCTCCATTATATCTTCAATGAGCCCCTAAAAAATAGACATCATACAACGTTAAAAAGTGGCAGGGGCATTACATAAACCAAATGGCATTCTCTTAAAAGCAAATGTCCCATAAGGACATGTAAATGTTGTCTTTTCTTGATCCTCAGGAGCAATGACAATTTGATTATAACCTAAGTATCCATCTAAGAAGCAATAATGAAAGTATCCTGCAAGTCTATCAAGCATTTGATCTATAAAAGGAAGGGGAAAATGATCTTTCTTAGTAGCCTTATTCAACTTCCTATAGTCAATGCATACACGCCATCCTGTTACAGTTCTAGTAGCTATCATTTCATCTTTTTCATTCTTAACCACAGTCATACCACCTTTCTTGGGTACCACTTGAACAGGACTTACCCATGGGCTGTCAGATATGGCATATATGATTCCTGCATTCAAAAACTTGAGCACTTCTTTCTTAACTACCTCCTTCATGGTGAGATTAAGTCTCCTTTGGTGTTCTACCGATGGTTTAAAGGTATCTTCCATCAAGATTCTGTGCATACAGACTGATGGACTAATACCTTTAAGGTCCTCAATAGACCAACCAGTGGCAGACTTATGATCCCTTAATACTCTCAACAATTTTTCTTCTTCCCCAGGATTAAGATCAGAAGATATTATAACAGGAAAAGAAGATAAATCATCTAAGAATGCATATTTTAAGTGAGGAGGTAACAACTTTAATTCAAGCTTAGTGTTTTCAATATCATTCACCACATGAAAGGGAGTCAAAGGTATAGGTCCATTTTAGAACATATTGGCAAACTATCTAACCACCAAGCACGAAAGGCTATTTCATCAAAAATTGTATCTTCATTCTCAACATCCATTATGCTTTGTTCTAGATGATCACTAGCCAACATAACTTCTACATGCTTAAAAATAGTATGATCAATTATGTCTATAGCATGGTAAGGACTACTCTCATCATGATGACTCAAGGACTTGTAAATATCAAATACAAAATTCTCATCATTTACCCTTAGAGTCAACTTCCCTTGTTGGACATCTATGATAGCCTTTCCAGTTGCTAGGAATGGCCTCCCAAGTATGATAGGAATCTCAGAGTCTTCCTCCATGTCCAGTACTACAAAATCCGCAGGGAAGATGAATTTGTCAACTTTAACCAATACATCTTCAACAATACCTTTAGGATAGGCTAATGATCTGTCAACAAGTTGCAAGGTGATGGTGGTAGGTTGCACCTCTCCAATGTTAAGCTTCCTATAGACAGATAAAGGCATCAAATTAATAGAAGCACCAAGATCACAAAGAGCTCTAGTAACATTTAAAGAACCAATAGTGCAAGGTATAGTTAAACTCCCTGGATCTTTCAATTTTTGTGGTAGCTTCTTTTGTAACACGGCACTGCATTCCTCAGTCATGCTAATCATCTCATATTGCCCAAACTTTTTCTTTTTTGACAAGACATCTTTCATGAATTTAGCATAGTTGGGCATTTGCTCTAAAGCCTCAACAAATGGGATGTTAATGTGAAGCTTTTTGAACAACTCAAGAAATTTAGCAAATTGGGAGTCTATTTCTTTCTTTTTAAAACATTGAGGACATGGCATAGTATTAGGTAAAACGGGTAGAGGGTTAGATGACTTACTTGAAGATGTTGACTCTTTTACCTTTACCTCCTTTTCTAAGATCTTATTCAATTCATCTTCTAAAATTGGCTCTTGGATAGTGTCATCTACCTCTTGCTCATCATCCTCATCCATGATCAAGGGAGTGGATAGCCTTTTCCCACTCCTCAAAGTCATGGCCTTGCACGCCTCCTTTGGATTTATCTCGGGACAACTAGGAAATTTGCCCTTTTGCATTGTTTGGAGTGAAGTGGCGATTTGGCTTATTTGCACCTCAATGTTGTGAATGGGCCTTACCATGGCTTTGTACGGTGCTTTCCAATACGGTGGTCCTTCCTCTTGATTCTTTTATGAACTCTATCATCAAGTCTTCTAAGTTGGACTTCTTTTCGGTGTGTGATGGACCTACATTGGATAAGCCGGGAGGACCTTGCAAAACATTCCTATTGTTAGCATAAGAAAAGTTTCCATGGTTCCTCAAGTTAGGATGGTAATGAGTTGGAAGTTGTTGGTGTTGGTGGCCTCTATAATGTCCTCTATCAACATAGTTGGCCGTCTCATTATCTCCTTGTTCTAACTCCTTTTGTGTGGCCATCTCTGATGCCAAAGCGGCAAGAGAGGCTATAGATGGTGGATTTGTTTAAGCTTGGCCTCCTGCAGTTAATTTAGAAAGAGCATTAGTAAGGGAAGCCATTTGGGCTTTTAGTGAGTTTACCTCGTCCACCTCATACAATCCAGCGGCTTTTGGGATGATTGGAGAAGCCCGTTCACATGGCCAATTGTAAGATGTAGTGGCCAAGTCTACTAGTATGGTGTAGGCTTCTTGAGCATTCTTGGAGAAGATTGATCCTCCGGCGGTTGCATCCAAGATGGATTTGGTTGAGCTTGCTAATCCATTGTAAAAGAGTTAAATTTGCAACCAATCCGGGTAACCATGTTGAGGGCACCTTCTCAAGAGATCCTTATACCTCTCCCAAGCCTTATATAATTGTTCATTCTCAAGTTGGCGGAATGTTCCAATCTCCGTCCTTAGTCTTTGAGATTTAGCCGGTTGAAAATATTTGTTCAAGAAAGCTTGAGCTAAGATCTCCCACATTGTAATGCTATCCGGAGGGATGGTTTCCGACCAATCTTTTGCACGGTCCTGTAAAGAGAAAGGAAAAAGTCTTAGTTTAATAGCATCATTAGAAACGTCATTCATCTTTACCGTTCCGCATATCTCCAAGAAAGATCGCAAGTGCTTGTGAGGATCTTCATTGGTTCTTCCTCTAAAAGTTAGCTCTCTACCCATTTGGATCAATCCCGGTTTCAACTCAAAATTGTTGACATTGATGGGCACATTCATTATTCCGGGTTGATTTGCTGGTAACATGGGTTGGAACTAGTCCCTAATTGCCTTAGGTATCTCCTCCGCCATCTCCTTAGTTTGATTGAGTAAAGCCCTTAGATTTCGTCTATAAGTCCTATCAATCTCGGGATCAAGAGGAAGGAGGTTAGTATTATCACGAGGCATAAACCGACAAATTAATCAAAATAAAATAAAATAAAATAAAGAAGGAATGTATATATATAAAATACAATAAAACAAAATATCAATAAATAAATAAACAATCAACCAAATAATATACACCTCAAATTAAGATCTATCAATTCTAATGAATATTAAATAACAAAAACCGTTCTTTGGATCCCCGGCAACGGCGCCAAAAACTTGATGCGCACTTTTAGTGTTAACCGCAAGTGTACGGGTCAAGTTATAATATAAGACGGTTAAGTCCGAATATCTTTCCACTGGAGATCCAAATGTTGAAGGTTCAAGTTACTTAGCTATTCTAGAGTTGAATCAATTTTATTTGAGGATTGAAATTGAAAATTATGAGTTATGGAAAATATAAATCAAATAAGGAAAGTATTAAAATGAGAAACACAAGAGTCAAAGAGAGTTCTAGGGTAATGAATCCTTGTTTATTTCATCATGCAATATTATAGATTTCATTGTCATTCATATGCCTAAATCTAGATACTTAATTCCAAGTTATTTTCTCTCAAAAACATTCCTTTCTCATGCAACTCGATTGATTATTAATCTCTTAAAACCAATACAAAATTACATGGCATTAAAAATAGTCTTTAGCAGCTTTTATTGTCAACCTAACTACTATCGTGATAGATTAACAACAATTCATTGTTATAGATCAAGTTAAACATATAATCTTTCAATCATACATCTAACCTAACATGTGAAGATGGCCAATCCACAAGAATTAAACACAATAACAATGAAAAGAATAATCACTCCAACAAAATCATGAAAGTCTACAAGATCAACATAAATTCATAAACAAATCATCAAAACCCTAAAACTAAAGAGTTTAGCCATTCGTAGCTTGAAGCAACATGTTTGAGCAAAATAAACAAAGAAAGAGTGTAAAGAAAGAGAAACTCTACTGAAAAGAGGCTCTTGATTGAGGTAGCACCGTCACGATCTCCTTGGCTCTCACGTCGGAATTCGAAGGGCACCACGACTATCTCGAACTCTTTTCCTCTTCCTTGCAACTAACTCACTTTTTGAACTCTCACTCAATCTCTCCTTTTTGTGCCTCTTTAGGTCTGCAACTTCCTTGATTTGATTTGATGCTTAGGGCTGCTGGAAACCCCCAAATTTATAGAGTTTGGCCGCCCAAAAACTTACCAAAAATAACAATTTTCATTTAAGGAAAACTGGCGCCGCCGCGCTGGTCTATAGCGCCGCGACACTAGTGACGATTTTGGAACGGCACCGCGATGCTGTTGGAGAGTGTCGCGGCGCTAGGTCTGCATCCAAAAAACTTGCTCTCGGGTTTTAGCGTCGCGACAGCGCCGTCCAAGCGCCGTGGAGCTTCCCCAATTTGTGCCATTTTTAGTTTTTCAGCTCTTTTTCGCAGTATTCTTGCTCGGTTTTGATCTTTTAGTCTTTTCTTCTAATTTTCTTCATTTTAACCTGAAAACCACTAGCAAACAAGTGAAATCTAATATAAACTCCCTTAATTTGAGAGAATAGAAAGCACTTTTCAAGTGCTTATCAAGTCTTGATTGCATAATTTAAAAGAAATGGGGGCATGAAAGGGTTAAAAAACAATGGTTAACTTCAAAAGGCTTAGACATATTTTGAGCCCAAGTAGATGTAGAACACTAAAAAGAAACACCCATCCATGTAGGTGTGGACCTTATAATGTCACCATCCTTAGACGACGAACCAAAGTCACTAAGATCTTGCCGAGGTTCTCCCTAACTTAATAGTTTAGATCCCTAGGGTCATCCCTATCGTAGGGAGATGACAAACCAAAACTACTAAGATCTTTCTAGGGTCATCCCTAACTTAATAGTTCAGATCCTTAGGGTCATTGATAAGCACTTGAAAAGTGATTTCTATTCTCTCAAATTAAGGGAGCTTATATTAGATTTCACTTGTTTGCTAGTGGTTTTCAGGTTAAAATGAGAAAAATTAGAAGAAAAGACCAAAACATCAAAACTGAGCAAGAATATGGTGAAAACAAGAAGAAAAACTCAAAGTTTCCACAATTAGGGCAGCATCGCGATGCTAAAACCCGAGAGCGGGGTCTGCGCAACACAGACGCAGCACCACGGCGCTCTCTTTCCTTAAATGACAGCGCCGCGGTGCCAGTTTTCTTTTTTGTAAAATTTGTATTTTTGGAAAGTTTTCTTGGGGGCCAACTCTATAAATTTGGGGGTTTTCAGCAGCCCTAATCATGAATCAAAGCACGAAATTGCAAACCAAAAGAGTCACAAGAAGGAGAGAAGTGAGTGAGAGTTCATAAAAGAGTTCAAAGAGTGAGTTAGTTGCAAGGAAAAGGAAAAGAGTTCGAGAGAGTCGTGGTGCCATTCGAGTTTCGACGTGAGAGCCAAGGAGATTGTGATGGTGCTATCTCAATCAAAAGCCTCTTTTCAGTAGAGTTTCCCTTTTTTTACACTCTTTCTTTGTTTATTTTGTTTAAACATGTTGCTTCAAGCTATGAGTGGTTAAACTATTTAGTTTTAGGATTTTGATGATTTGTTTATGAATTCATGTGGATATTGTAGACTTTCATGGTTTTGTTGAAATGATTATGCTTTTCATTGTTATTGTGTTTAATTCTTGTGGATTGACCATCTTCACATGTTAGGTTAGATGTATGATTGAGAGATTGTATGTTTAACTTGATTTATAACAATAAATTGTTGTTAATCTATCAAGAGAGTAGTAAGGTTAACAATAAAAGTTGCTAAAGACTATTTTTAATGTCATGTAATTTGTATTGGTTTCAAGAGATTAATAATCAATCGAGTTGTATGAGAAATGGTTGTTTTTTAGAGAAAATAACTTGGAATTAAGTTTCTAGACTTAGGCATATGAATTACAATAAAATCCATGAAATTTATAATATTGCACGATGAAATAAACAAGGATTCATTACCCTAGACTCTCTTTGACTCTTGTGTTTCTCACTTTATCATTTTCCTTATTTGGTTTATATTTTCCTTAACTCACAATATTAATTCCAATCCTAAAATAAAATTGATTCAATTTTAGAATAGCTAAGTAACTTAAACCTTCACAATTGGATCTCCAGTGGAACGATATTCGAACTTCACTGTTTTATATTATAACTTGACCCGTAAACTTGCCGGGGATCCAAAAAATGGTTTTTGTTATTTAATATTCATTAGAATTGATCAATCTTAATTTGAGGTGTACATTATTTGGTTGATTATTTTATTTTTTATTTTTATTTTATTTTTATCTTATTTTATTTTCATTTTTATTTTTATTTTTATTTTTATTTTTATTTTTATTTTTATTTTTATCGTCGGTTTATGCCTTGTGATAATACTAATATTCTCCCTATTGATCCCGAGATTGAAAGGACGGGTAGAAGGAATCTAAGGGTTCAACACAATCACATCGAGGAGATGGCGGAAGAGATACCAAAGGCAATTCGGGACTACTTCTAACCGACATTACCGGCAAATCAACCCGGCATTATGAATTTGTCCATCAATGTCAACAACTTTGAGTTGAAACTGGGATTGATCCAAATGGCTAGAGAGCTAGCCTTTAGAGGAAGAACCAATGAAGATCCTCACAAGCACTTGCGGTCTTTCTTAGAGATATGCGAAACAGAAAAGATGAATGATGTTTCTAACGATGCAATTAAACTAAGACTTTTTCCTTTCTCATTATAGGACC
>QLSR01000050.1:81705-92318 GCA_031780015.1 Citrullus colocynthis
AATAGCTAAGTAACTTAAACCTTCACAATTGGATCTCCAGTGGAACGATATTCGAACTTCACTGTTTTATATTATAACTTGACCCGTAAACTTGCCGGGGATCCAAAAAATGGTTTTTGTTATTTAATATTCATTAGAATTGATCAATCTTAATTTGAGGTGTATATTATTTGGTTGATTATTTTATTTTTTATTTTTATTTTATTTTTATCTTATTTTATTTTCATTTTTATTTTTATTTTTATTTTTATTTTTATTTTTATCGTCGGTTTATGCCTTGTGATAATACTAATATTCTCCCTATTGATCCCGAGATTGAAAGGACGGGTAGAAGGAATCTAAGGGTTCAACACAATCACATCGAGGAGATGGCGGAAGAGATACCAAAGGCAATTCGGGACTACTTCTAACCGACATTACCGGCAAATCAACCCGGCATTATGAATTTGTCCATCAATGTCAACAACTTTGAGTTGAAACTGGGATTGATCCAAATGGCTAGAGAGCTAGCCTTTAGAGGAAGAACCAATGAAGATCCTCACAAGCACTTGCGGTCTTTCTTAGAGATATGCGAAACAGAAAAGATGAATGATGTTTCTAACGATGCAATTAAACTAAGACTTTTTCCTTTCTCATTATAGGACCGTGCAAAGGATTGGTTGGAACCATACCTCCAGATAGCATCACTACGTGGGAGATCTTAGTTCAAGCTTTCTTGAACAAATATTTTCCACTGGCTAAATCTCAAAGACTAAGGATGGAGATTGAGATATTCCATCAACTTGAGGATGAACAACTATATGAGGCTTGAGAGAGGTATAAGGATCTCTTGAGAAGATGCTTTCAACATGGTTACCCGGATTGGTTGCAAATTCAACTCCTCTACAATGGATTAACAAGCTCAACCAAATCCATTCTAGATGTAACCGCCGGAGGCTCAATTTTTTCAAAGAATGCTCAAGAGGCGTATATCATACTAGAAGACTTGGCTACTACATCTTACAATTGGTCATGTGAATGGTCTTCTCCAATCATCCCAAAAGCCATCGGACGATATGAGATGGATGAGGTAAGTTCTCTAAAAGCTTTCATGCATTTTAAATTGAGGTAAGATCTTCCTAGGGTCATCCTTAACTTAATAGTTCAGATCCCTAAGGTTACTCTACGTATAAGGATATGGCAAACTAAAACTGCTAAGATCTTCCTAGAGTTATCCCTAACTTAATAGTTCCATTCCTCGAGGTCATCTCTACCTGTAGAAAGACAACAAACCAAAACTGTTAAGATCTTTCTGGGGTCATCCCTAACTTAATAGTCCAGATCCCCAAGGTCATCCTCGATAGGGAGGCGGCGAACCAAAACTGCTAAGATCTTACCGAGGTTATCTCTAACTTAATAGTTTAGATCCTCAAGGTCATCCCTACTTGTAAGGAGACGACAAACCAAAACCACTAAGATCTAACTGGGGTCATCCCTAACTTAATAGTTCAAATCCCTAGGGTCATCCCTACTTGTAGCGAGACAGCGAACCAAAACCGCTAAGTTCTTCTCAGGTCATCCTAACATAATAGTTCAGATCTCTATGGTCATCCTTACATGTACGGATACGACGAATGAATAATTCAAATCTTTTTGGGCTCTATATGGCCCGAGGCAGTGATAGTCTAATGTGGCTGGACACGCCTCATCTTCAAAGTCTAATGTGGCGAGCTCTACATCTCCAAGTTTAAGCTCGGTTGTTGCATTTAAAGTGTATGATGCATTATGTGTCTACTGGCCTAATGTCGCATTGAAAATTGCTGAAGATGGATACATTAACATGAAAGTTTTCCTATAAAAACCCAAGTGCAAGTTTAAATAGGTTTCCTAAAGAATCTAGGTTCGAACACAAGGATTTGTAATAATTCAGCTTTGAGAGCATTCTTTAGTTTAATGCATTGATCTTACAATAATTACAAATATGTGCATGGTTGAACTCTCTTCATAACAACTAAAACTAACTTTATACATAAAGAATTGATTGATACACATGTGGATTAATGATGCGGGATGAATGATGGATGAAATTGTCAAGTAAAAAATATGTTCAGACAACATGCGTGGAGGTGGTGGATCCATGAGAAAAATAGGGTTAAGACAACTTAGCTAGCATAGCCTAAGTGTTACTTAAGTAAACTTTCATGCTAACAAACTCTTGAGACTGCATCTCTCGATGCTTCGACACCACATTAATTTTATCTCTAAAACGCATGGTAAGTTCTTCATGCAAAAGTTGAACTTTATCTCTAAAGTCATTTCTTTTTTTGTTAAATGACTAAGATTAATCACATACTCTCTCGAGCAAATGATTATACTTACTTAAACCTATTTGTTCGATAGATTTAGATAAGTTTGAATCACCCATTTAATCAATATGAAAGATACACATGAGTAAAACTTGAAATGCTAACTTCATACACTTAACCCTTTATACATTTAAACATTCATGGTGCAAGGTGTTAAAGATGAATTGAGATGGAGGATTAACGTCATTCAAACTTATAATAAAAAAATTAATCAATTCCCGATTGTCATTAACAAAATACAAGAAAGAAAGATGAACATAATGAAGAAATGGCAATGAAAGTCGTCAAGCTGCCAATGGCAATGTCTTGCTTCTTGGAGGCTTGAGATGGAGGCTGTTTGATACATAATTGTACAGGGGATGGATTCTCACTCTCTAAGAGGCAACTCTGAAAACTCTCAGAATCTTCTCATAGAAGAGTTCGAAATGGAGGGTGGTATGGAGGTTGAAAGAGAATTTAAGTAGAGGTTTAACCACTGTATTACTCTCTTCCTTTAACATAAAGTGTATTGGGTTATTTATAAGCTTCCAAAAAGGTAGTCTCATGATGACCTGACACATTTGCATTTAATTCCATGCCCTGCTGCACAGACTTCTTCGCGTCTTCGGTTCATTGGATTTGTCATGGTCTAGTAAAGTTAATTACCCACTTGCATATTGACATGACAGCTGCAGCCCAGGCATCTGGAGTTACTTTTTCTTCTTAACGTTGGGTGTTTGACGCATTGATCTTTAGACGTGGTCTTGATGATTCTAGCAGCATCTTTTCTTTCTATGCTTAGAATATTTTTTGCTTCTTTTCAGCTCTATCCTGCATCCAAAAAGATATAAACTCATAATTTTCAGAATAGTTGCTTTCATAAACATAGTAAACGCAAAGTTATTCATATTACATAATTCAACTACCAAAATCATGCGTTTGTCATCAACATCACTCTAATTACTCCAAATAAAGAATACAATAACTTGTATTTGTACAAGTTATCATCAGTCTGCTACATCTCCAAGGTCAAGCTTAATCTTTCAAAAATCGATAGTCATTTGTGAAAGTCTATAGTCATTTATGAAAGTCTATCAGTAATAACCACTAATAGTTTTCCATCACCGTCATAGCTTAATCTTTCAAAGTTGATGGTTTCTTTTCAAAATTGATTGCTACTTATAAAAGTCTATCATTGATAGTCACTAAAAGTCTTTCGTATTAATATTTCAAGGTTAATTTCAATTGATGAAAGTATATCAATAACAGCCACTGTTAACAGCTATCAATGTCTACCACTGATAATCGCTATCAGTGGCTATCCTTGATAATCGCTATCAATGATAGTTTTCAATTTGAGAAAACTAGGAAGAAGAAGCGCATGAAATGGTGGGCTTTTTAGTCTTTTACAATTTATGGGCCTATTTTTGTGCTATATATGCAATTATTTTATCCTTGTGCTACATATGCTATTATTTTAGGTCTAATTGCCATTTATTCAACTAACCCTAATAAAAAACTACTATTTCAATATCAAGCCAAGGTCTAGGTGCCAACAAAATTTTATCTCAATGTCAAAACCTTGACATAATCTAAGTGTGGCCTCAAATCAAGATATGGAAACACACCAAGAACTCTCTAAACCATAGTTGGTTTGAAATTATACTTCAAATGTTCATGGAAAATTGAGTATAATCCATAAAAAAACGATCGGTAGAATTTGGGGGTCTACTCAAACTTCATTTGCAATTAAGGTGGAACATATATTTTTTATTTCAAATAAATTTTTACTCCCAATAAAGAGAGTCAATATGTTGGTTAAAATTCAACCTTTATTGTCAAGCAAAGAAAACTCAAATAAAAATTATGAGCTAAATTCATATTTTGATCAAGACGATACTTCAAGTGAAGTCAAAATCATACTCTGACTTCAAATTATCTTTTTCGAGATTAATCACCATATAGATGTGCATAAATCTTGAAAATTGTGTATTTGTTAAATGAGAAATTTCCGCTAATCACAAGTTACCATGTCATCACGGCAAAATCTCAAGTTCCTTCGTGGAAATTACAAAATGGATCGGGCCAAGTAATTAAAACTATTTGGGTCCAAAGTCCAATACAATTCAAGTCCATTGTGAACTTTTGGGCCAAAGAAGATATTGGGCCCAAGACTAAGCCCAAAAGCAACTGGGCCCAAGCCATGTAAGGCCTATGGAGAACTCCTATAAATAGAGGCCTTACCCCTCCATTTTAGGGGGTTGAAAGCATTGACAATGGAGTGCTAAAGCTCTAAAGCTCTGGAAACTGAAGCTCCAAAGCCTTGAAGATCCAAAGGCTGAAGCTTTGAAGATCTGAAAAACACAACTCCCTCAAGCTCTCAAGATCTGAAGAATACAAGCTCTGAAGATTGAAGCTCTGAAGAATATAAACCTCTTGAACCTTTCGAGATCAAAAGACTAAAGCTCTAAATAGTGTAACTCTCTTAGATCTAAAGACTAAAACTAAAAGAACTTCTACAAGATCAAAAGACTTTTCTCTGAAGCTATTGAAGTTAGAAACTCTAAAGGTCGATCAACAAGATTAACAAGCCCAAAGGTCAATCACTCAAGAAGATCATCAAGCCCAAAGGCCGATCATCTAAGAAAATTGTCAAGCCTAAAGGCCGATCATCCAAGAAAATCAACAAGCCCAAGAATTAAAATTTACTTTTTCAAGAGAAAGAATCAAATGATCAAATATTAGAGATTGTACTCACAACACTGAAATCAATGCAAATATAAATTCAAATTGAACGAATTAAATTTCTTCAAAAAATCTCGTCGAATAGTCATATTCTTTAATTTTAGGAATATATATAATATTATTTAATAGATAAAATAAAAAAAACAAATCATTAAATGACAACCCGAATTTAATGATGATATATAGTGTGATTAATGTTTATTCCAAAAATAAAATCTTTAAATATTAATATTAAATTCATATTGATTTTTTTATTATTTTAATTATAGAATAGTACGAAATTAAATATGAGAATGCACCAAAATGTTAAAATTGTTCCAAATTATGCAGAAATCTAGTTTTATAACATAATTAAAGTATAAGCTATTTGTGAAATATTGCTTGTGATGTAGGTCAATTTCCAAAATCCTTCTTTCCAAGACTTATAAAAGAAATGCCCTAGAAAAATTCAATAATAAACTAACATTAACAGATTTATTAAATTATCTAAACTAAAATTAGACTAAAATATAATAGAATTCAAACTAGAAAACCAAAAACACTATTGTAACCATGGAATTTAAGAACCCAAGGACAGTCAGTGAATGAGTGAAAGCTTTAGTTTAAATATTGGCAGTAGAAGAACTGATGAAAACAGAGCAGAAGAGAGAAGAGATAAAGAAAAACAGGGAAAAAAAAAAAGTAAGGAAAGAAAAGTAAAGGGACACAAAATGATGGAAATTACAGAGTGAACAAAGGCTGATAAAAGAAACAGTAGATGATGTCCCTGTTTGTTTGTTGCAACCCCTCACCCTCACCCTTATCTTCTTCCCTCTCCTTTTCTGGTGTTTCTTCAGAAATTGCCATATTTCTGCTCTTACCTTTGCCTTCTGTTTTTTTAACACATATTATTATTGTTATTATTATTATTTTGTAAGGGAACACCTTGCTGCTTTCTTTTTTACTCCCATTCTCATATTTAATATTCTTTGTAATGGTCTCTAACCAGGCAACGTTTACTTTTCTTTTTCACTTTTTACTGCCATTTCTCTGCTTTCTTCTTCTCCACGAACCCTACTCCCTCTTTAATGGCTTATCCCCGTTAGCCAAACTTTGAAATATGGTTTTTGAGTTGAGTTGGGTAGAAACACTTTTCTGACTTAAACCTAATTATTTAGGTGGCAAGTTTTTGTTAAAAATTCACAATCAAAGATATATAAAAAAAAAACGTAAAATAAAGGAGACCGACAAAAAGGTTTACATAGTTTACTATCAGTGTATTAGTTACAACCACGGGACAGAATTAAGGAGAACAATTTTATTAGAGAGAATACATATTACAAAATTTAGGCATCTCTAGAGTTTGAGAGTTTATATACTGCACTTCTATAAACCCTAGGGTCATAAACGTAAATAATGTAAAGATGGCAAATGTGTAAGTAACTTAGGTTTCGGGGGGTTGCCCCTAAACCCCCACCAGGGCGTGCTACC
Source organism: Citrullus colocynthis (assembly GCA_031780015.1). Classification (NCBI taxonomy): domain Eukaryota; kingdom Viridiplantae; phylum Streptophyta; class Magnoliopsida; order Cucurbitales; family Cucurbitaceae; genus Citrullus; species Citrullus colocynthis. Next base: position 88,245 of record QLSR01000050.1, read on the forward strand.
CTTGGAACCCCACTTGCTGACCAATCAGCGAGACCCCGTACATGGTCTTCAACCGAAAACAACTCTTATTAAATAATGAACCCAACAGAAACTCAACCATGAAATATTCGAGTTGAGTTAGTTTAGGTTATTCGAGTTATTTATTTAAACTTGTGCTCTAAAATAAGTAAAATGTTAGTATGTAAACATTTTATTTAATTATTTTCATAGATTGATTTAAGATTAACTACTCAATTTTAATTTATGATAGTTTTGTTTCTATATTGCTAAAAGATTATTTTTAAAAGTTGTTGGAGAAAAATTATCCCATAAAAATCATGAAATTAAATAAATTAAAGAAATTAAAGAAATATAATGTATATATGATTGTATCATAAGTAAAAAGAAAGGTTAAAAAATTAATTTTTTTCTAAATTAACGGAGTTGATGAGGGTTAGTTTTGGTTAGTTTAGTAGAAATTATAAATCAATCCAACCCATAAAATTTTTATTTATTTGGACATAGTCCTGCTTAAATGGGTGAGTTAGATCGGATTTTTCAAGTGATATTAATTTTTGAAGACTCCTAGTTTGAATTACAACAACATGAATATTTTCTTTGCCTAGCCCTACCCTATTCCTCCGCCGTGGCCGGCGCAGCAGCCGCAGTCCTTTGTTGGTTGTAGGCTTGTAGCCACCATTTTAATTCAATTTTATGACTTTTTTGTTTTTTGTCCTCTCAGATGGACCTGTGGCTGACCACTATAATTAATGAAAGAATGAAAATAATGTTAAGATCTTGTCGTCTCTCAAGTTTAGAGAAAGAAAGAGGGAGCAAGCAATTAATCAATGTTGGATGTTGATAAATGGACGAAGTTACACTAGATTGATATTTTTTCTTCTTCTTTTTAGTAAAATAAATATGGATGAGAAGATTTGTACTACCAATTTAAAAAATTACATGTTTTTTTAAAAAATATATCGGTAAATAATCGAGCTTCTGACTTTGAAGTCGATAGCACATACACTATGTTAGTTGAGCTATACTTATTTTGAAAAAAAAAAAAAAAAAAACACAGGTTAAACATATTGTAATAGACAGGTAGATGGAAAACTATAGAATAACGAAAATTCAATAAGTTTTGAAATTTTCCTTAAATTACTCGAATAGGAATTAAGTGTCAGAAATTTTATTTTAAGCTTAAATAAGAATTATTGATTGAAAGAAAATGGTTCTTTTCAAATACAGCAAAAAGAACCAAGATATTTACAAATATAGCAAATTTCACTATCTATCTATATCACGATAACACAAATAGTAGTCTATCGCGATCTATTGCAGTCTATCACTGATAGACTATATATTTTGTTAGCAATTATAAATCTTTTAACAATTTGGTCATTCAAGATAGTTTTTCGAAAGAAAATTTATTTGTCTAACGTTGCTAGATTCAATTGTGATCATTGTGATGGTGGGATTATTGTAATATCTTGGTTCGATAACTTCTTAGAAAATTTTTGAATTGTGATCCTTGAGATGTTATTAATTTGGAGTAGACGTTGCATCCTTGCAGGAAGTTAAACACAAAATGAATTTATATTTGAAAATATTCAATGGAATGAAGAGTTTATTCAACTATTTTGGGGAAAAAAAATTAAAAAAGAAATTCCTGTATCCATAAATCAATATTGATTATATTGTAAGTGTATTAACATTGGATTAATTAAATCTTATTATTTGGGAGTTGGTCTCATGCATGGGATAGATTTGGAAAATCAAATCATGTTCTTAACGTGTTGTGTCATCACTTTTTCATTTTCATGCTATTTAATGATTTTAAATTTCTAACTGAACATTACAATCAATAAATAATTATCAAATTTAGTTAAAATTGTATTAACTTTTTCCTACCTCAGGATAAATTGTTGATTTAATAATTTTTAATAAAAATATAGTCTTATGTGTCTTACAAGAATTATAACAAAAACATTTGGTACCTAATTAATATGTTCTAAAAAAAGAAAAATATTAGAATATTTAACAATAAATAAATAAATAAATTTTTTTGTAGAGGTACTCAAGGGTCAATTTTGTGCATTAAAAAATAATAGGTTTTGTACAAAGCTAGATTTCCATTAAAATCAATGAGTTATTGGAGATGTTCCTACAATGTTATCCATGAATTGGAAAGTTTGAACGTAAACAAAAATTGCAATATTTATATAATCATAGAGTGAAAATCGTGACCTAAGCCAAGTTTAAGGTAAATTTTGATTTTCTCCCTCCAAAATTCTAAATTTTTTTATCTTAATTTTTTCTAATTTCATTAAAAACAAGTTTATGTTTTGAATAATTGTGTTTTGAAAGAGTTGTGACCGAATATATTAAGATGGAAGCTGAAGTATGACGAGGAGACTTAGAAGATAATTAGTATATTTTAGTCTAATATTTATTTAATTTTTAATTTAGTTTAATTAATATTTAATTAGTATTTTATAACTAGTTAGTTAATTTTTATTTTCTTGCAAAGGCTAGAAATAGCCACTTTAAATATTCTGAGTATCAATTTTAATATACAACATTGTATTCTTGAAGAGTCTCTTTCAATTAGGGATGAATTTTCTTTGTTTGGAAGTGGAAAATCGACAATAAACAAGTAGTAGGGACTTAAGTCAAGACTTCTTAAAAGTATAGAAATTAAAATTGGACATTTAAAAGTATATGAACTAAAATTAAACGAACTTCAAAGTCATAGCAAAACTAAAATAGTATTTTAAAAAAAAAAAAATTTCTATGATATCAAAGTGGGAAGGAACAAAAGAAATATGGTTGTGCAACATGCATCACTAAAATATTACTCTTTGTATTATATATTCTATTTGCTTGGACTTTCACTTAGTTAGGAACTTGTTAAAATAAAGTGATTCATTTTGAAAAAATTTCATATTTAGGATTTAAAATAACACTTATTTTATTATTTAAAAGCCACACATTTATTTTGTTAATAACATTCTGTATATAATCCCATGGTCTATGCAACATATATATAGAGAGATAGGGGTTAAAAATTTATTTAAAATAAGTGATAAAAATCTAATAAATATTTATGTTGGTTACCCTCTAAAATAGGATTAGACCAAACTCATAACCTCTTTCTATTTAATTATAATTTCCCTTTAACTAATTTATGTTTTCAATAAAAAAATAATAATAATAACTCATCAATTTTTATGTAACTAAAACACAATATTACAAATCTAATCACATTTATCTATACTTCAAACAATTGTAGCTATTATGTTGAATTGTAATTATTCCTCGACAAGCATTTTTAAGTTTTAATTTAATCGTCGTACAAGAATACAGAGTGAAATTCTGAAATTCATAAAGACCAAATTAAAATGAATAAAGAAATTAATATAATGTAAAAAAATATATTATTTTAGTTAACCTAAAGTTTATGGATTTTAGAACACATACAGTAGTATATATGTTGTTATCAATGCGTTAAAATAGGTTTTTGGGTTTCCCAAAGTCCAATACTATAATGCCATCTAAGTAAAGGCTCAGTTGTGTTGCTTTGGAGTTTGCAACAAAAAACTAATCCATTTGGACATCAGACTGTTAGCTTAGGAAAAAGTTAGTATGCTTTTTATAAAGGCTTTACCTTTCTTGTTATTTTCAATTCAACAAAAAGCCAATGAGAGTTTAGTGGGCAGAATTTCTGGGTGGAATCATGAGTTATGAACCCAAAATTGCCTTGAAAACATGATCATCATTCCCGCAATAGAAAATATAGCAATCCACGTTCAAACTTAATATAAATATATCATAATACAAAAAAAAAATGTAAATATTGTAAAATTTAAATTTAATTCTGAAAGTTTATTGATAATCCACCGTATCAAAGTTTATTTATCTTCTTTAAAAATTATAATTCTTTTAAAATATTGTTATATACTTAATTATTAACCATAAAAATTCTATCTGTTACAATTATCCTAAAACAAAACTACCACCAATACACATCAATGAAAAAGAGAGATTTGAGCAGAAAACTTTTTTTTTTTTTTTTTTTTTTTTTTTTTTTCAATT